>JACXGK010003897.1:0-11234 GCA_016801125.1 Novumbra hubbsi | reverse complement strand
TTTTTCGCATTATCCCAACTTTTTGGGCAACAGAGTTGTACATCAAAACAACATTGCACAAATGTCAAAACATAGTAACTCACTTTTTAACATGATTTGTTCTCCTTATAGAACCTATCGAATACAAAGGTGCCAGCGGAATTTAACAAACACCACTGCAAACAAGATCAAGGAGTGAGTTGTCTCTATGATTTTGGCAAATATGAAATAAGATTATGATTAAATGAAATTGTGATAAACCATGAAACAACATAGGCTCCATTACTAGACAAAAGATAAAAAATCATTAGAGATTCACCATTGAGCTTCATGCTTCGTTCATGGCTATCTGTTTTCGGGAAAAGGGCTTGTTATCAGTGATAACAGTGGACAGCTAACCTTAACCCGCAAATAAAAGTTGACACTATTTTATAAGGTACTAAAAGCTAGTGCAGCGATACAGCAAGAGATTCAATATAAAGTGGACATTAATCATTCCTCTGACATTCCAGAAAACGGAATTTCAAGTAGCTGAGAAGATTCTGTGTGAAATATACTGCAACGGGACAGACAGTGAGTTTGGCATCATCAAAGTGCTACGCCAATTGAATAAGGTAAGGAAGCATGCAGACAAATGTAAGACCTATGGTTGCATTGAATCTCTTGGAGGGATTATATAAATAGATTATATGTTGCACACAATGTATGTCTAGTAATGCTGTCCACAGTTAATCAGAGCATGGCTCTTGTGAATCAAACTACAACTCTACACAATAAAAAGCAAACCTTTTAGGGTTTGTAGACATGTCGTGTCTTAGTTTTAGACTAAAACCATTGCCCGGGAATTCTGGAATCACTGTGACAAAGCTGTTCCAAGACGCTTTTTCCTTGACAGTGAGCTCCTTGGGGAATTCATCACACTGCAGGATCTTCTTTGTCTGTGGTCCGATGAAGACACAGACTTTGGGCTTTGCTTCAGACAGATTAGGGGAGAAAACTTGACCGTACCTGAAGGCAGCGACTCCTTATCTAGTGCTCAGACAAATAGTTTCATAAGGCCCAATTGGATGTGCATTGGTGGCATCAGAACCTTCCGGAGGTGGCTCCCACTTGACGTGGTTCTTCCCCACAGAGAACTCGGTCCACTGTGGCCAGTCCCGCCTGTGGTAGGGTGCCTTGTCTCTGCTGGCAAGATAGCCAGGAAACTTGGTAAAACCTTTGGAGACTCATCAGGAATGTCACCATTTTGAAGTTTCCTATGACCACCAAGCCATACTCATCGTACTTCAAGAAACAACATTGAACTGGTGGGCTCAAGGCCCCTGCATTTATATTACTATTTATATTTCTGGAATGTTCTAGAAATTACTCCAAGTTTTACTCAGTACTGAATATATGTGGAATGTTCAGAAAAATCTCAAAATATCACTGTCCTGGCCACAAAAGAAAGGTTTGTAGGCAATAATAGCCATTCTATATATTTTTGAGACATACACAATTAGGAAATAACACATACTACCCAGAATGAAAAAAAATGGTTACACAGTGTAATCTGTCACCAAAAGAATTTCACATAACACTACTTTGATTCAACATGACTAGTTAGTGATCTCCAGCTACTAATTGGATTATTCACCCCCTTTCCTCCAACTGTAATTATACCCCTGCTGTAAATGAGAATGTTCTTAAAAAACAAATAATAAATGAAAACCTCTACATATCTTGTTTCTTTACATACATTTCTAGATACATTCTGAGCATTTTTGTCAGGATTCAAAGGTGGTGTTAGGTACTTTTTAGATTGTCTCATTTTCTCTAATCTTTCCCCAGAATCACATCCCAAAAAGCACAGTGAAGAAACACAGTAAGCCAGCGAGTAAGGAAACGCTAAAATATTTTCTTCAACAACTTCGTGATTGTGCTGAAGAAGTACTTGGCGGAACCCGTAATTCTAAAAAGGCCTAGTGACCTGCTCACAGACATGGAACTGTTGACTCAGCAAAAACACATCCATATTTTACACTTTTTCTTGTTTTTTGATTCATATTTAAATTAATTTTATAAAATAAAAATTGAAATATTTATTAATAAATGAACTTATCAGATACTCCATCCCTGACCGCAGCTACTGTGAAGAATCACAATGAAACACATGAATTGCATTTAATAGGTGAAGGGGAAACAAACCTGAGAACCCTTCCCTACTGATTAAAGCAGGGGACGTCATACCCCATACGTACATTAGCTTAATTTCTGAATGAATCATTTCTAGGCAGTGTGTGGCTCATCAAGAGATCCTAGCATTAAAGAGGGGGCGAATTCTTCTCAAATAGAGTCAGAGATTGTTTTGTGGGTGTTCTGTGTTGGGCCAACGTATGTAATGTTGTTCTGAGAGCACAGTTGTTCTCATCACAAACTAATCTTCTTCATGTGAAATGGCAATATTTTCTCCAATAATGCACTAGTGTAGACACTAGTAGTGCACTATAGTAGTGACAGAAGTAGTGCACTATAGAGTGAATAGGATACCATTATGGACCCACAATGTAAATACCAATCCCTGTAACTGACATCACATAATCCTCAAGGGCGCCTCAACACTTTCCTGTCCCTGCAAATCCATTAAAAATAAGATACAAAAAAAACGTTATATTCATAAGTATTCACAGCCTTTGCCATGCCACTCAAAAATGAGCTCAGATGCATCCTGTTTCTACTGATCATCTTTGAGACGTTTCTAAAACTTGATTATTTTTTGCCAGGGTTGACACTTGGTGTTATGAGACCAGAGGAGCTTTTCTCAAGGTGGCATGTCATGTGGCTTTTAGCTGATAATTGATTTGTATTATAGACACTTATTTTGATCATAGGAAAATATTCACAGCATTTAGTACGTTTTTAATAGACACACCTTTGGCACCAATTACAGCCCAAAATAAATGTGTTTATTTAGACTCTACGAGCTTTGTAGATCAGGACACAACACTTTTTGGCCATTCTTCTTTGCAAAATTCTTCATGTAAAACATTAATTGCACGCAGGTTGACTCACGTCTAAAGATAAATGATAATAGCACAGCTGATTAAGGTGTCATAGCAAAGATAATTTAGAACATTTTATTGTTGACTTTTCACTTTGACATTATGGAAGTTTTTGTGTTGATCAGTGGAAAAAAACAATTTACATCTACAGCCTTGGCCAAAAGTTTTGAGAATGACACAAATATAATTTTTTCACAAGTCTGATGCCTCAGTTTTTATGATGGCAATTTGCAGATACTCCAGAATGTTATGAAGAGTGTTTAAAGTAATTGCAATTAATTGCCATGTCACTCTTTGCCATGAAAATGCACTTAATCCCGCCCAAATAAATGTCCACTGCCTTTCAGCCCTGCCACAAAAGGACCAGTTGACATCATATCAGTGATCCTCTCGTTAACACAGGTGAGAGTGTTGACGAGGACCAGGCTGGAGATCACTCGGTCATGTTGATTGAGTTGGAACAACAGACTGGAAGCTTTAACCTTGTTCTTTCTCTGTTAACCATGGTTACCTGCAAGGAAACACGTGCAGTTATCATTGCTTTTCACAAAAAGGGCTTCACAGGCAAGGACATTGCTGCTAGTAAGATTGCACCTAAATCGGGATTGGACCACCACCAATGCAGAGCTTGCACAGGAAGGCTGCAGGCAGGTGTGAGTGCCGAAGACTTTTTGAAGATTACCTGGTGTCAAGATAGGCAGCAAAGAAGCCACTTCTCTCCAGGAGAAACATCAGAGACAGACTGATATTCTGCAAAAGGTACCGGGATTGGACTGCTGAGGACTGGGGTAGTTACTTTCATCAGAGAAACTACATTTTATATGATAAATCCCCTTTCTGATTGTTTGGGGCACCCAGAAAAACACTTGTCCAGATAAGAAAAGGTGAGTGCTACCATCAGTAATGTGTCATGAACACAGTAAAGCATCCTGAGGCCCTTCGTGTGTGGGGTTGCTTCTCAAACAAGGGAGTGGGCTCACTCACAATTTTGCCTAAGAACACAGCCATGAATAAAGAATGGTACCAAAACATCTTCGGAGATCAACTTCTCCCAGTCATCCAAGAACCGTTTGGTGACCAACAATGCTTTTTCCAGCATGATGGAGCACCTTCCCATAAGGCAAAAGGGATAACTAAGTGGCTCAGTAGTTAATTGACAGCATGCCAGGGCAAATTGCAGAGGTCTTGAAGAAGAAGGGTCAACACTGCAAATATTGACTCTTTGCATGTAGTTAATGTAATTGTCAATAATAGCCTGTGACACTTATGAAATGATTGTAACCATACTTCAGTTCACCATAGTAACATCTGACAAAAAGATCTAAAAACACTGCAGCAGCAAACTTTGTATAAACCAATACTTGGTTTTGGCCATAGCTGCATTTTGAATTACTGCTCCAACACAGTGACAAATCAGGATGTATCTTATCACAATTCCAGATATAATACAGACTTCAATTGTTAGGAGCCTCACTCCTGATAATTACTTACTACAATGCGGGTATGAACACACCCAACACCCCAGCCCCCACCTGTTTGGTACTCTGATTTCTTTGAAAGGGGTGGTAATAACTACGTACCATGCTCATTGCCTATGGCAGGGGGTCCTTATTAGGGCCCGCGGCCAAACGTGGCCCTCGGAGACCTTTGATTTGGTCCGGCATGCCATATAAAATAATACAGTTTGGTATAATGCAACGTTTGTTTGGACCCACGGCCCTCAGTCAAGTTAGATTTTTGGTCCTTCTTAGGAAAAAGTGTGTGAACCCCTGTTCTATGGAGATTGCTATTAATAATATTGTGGAGATGTTGTTGTTGGAACTATCTAATGATCATGTGAGAGCAGTGAGTTACCCCCAGGGGAGCAGAAACTAATGCCAAGACATGTGTTAAGTATTGTTGTGCATGTCTCCGATAAACTAACACATGACGTTTTCTGCCTGTATTTAAATCATGTCCAACCAACTGAATTTGCAATAGATGGACACTCATCAAGTTCTAGAAATATCTCAAGGATGATAAAAAAAGGTCAAGTGGTCTGATGAGACGAAAATAGAGCTTTTTAGTCTAAACTCCACTCGCCATGTTTGGAGGAAGAAGAAAGATGAGTACAACCCCAAGAACCCCATCCCAACCGTGAAGCATAGAGGTGGAAACATCATTCTTTGGGGATGCTTTTCTGCAAAGGGGACAGGACGACTGCACCGCATTGAGGGGAGGATGGCTGGGGCCATGTATTGCAAGATCTTGGCCAACAACCACCTTCCCTCAGTAAGAGCATTGAAGATGGGTCGTGGCTGGGTCTTCCAGCATGACAACAACCCGAAACACACAGCCAGGGCAACTAAGGAGTGGCTCTGTAAGAAGCATCTCAAGGTCCTAGCCAGTCTCCAGACCTGAACCCAATAGAAAATCTTTGGAGGGAGCTGAAAATCTATATTGCCCAGCGACAGCCCCGAAACCTGAAGGATCTGGAGAAGGTCTGTATGGAGGAGTGGGCCAAAATCCCTGGGCAGTGTGTGCAAACCTGGTCAAGAACTACAGGAAACGTATGATCTCTGTAATTGCAAACAAAGGTTTCTGTACCAAATATTAAGTTCTGCTTTTCAGATGTATCAAATACTTATGTCATGCAATAAAATGCAAATTAATTACTTAAAAATCATACAATGATTAGCCGTCTCTCACAGTTGAAGTGTACCTATGATAAAAATCACAGACCTCTACATGCTTTGTAAGTAGGAAAATCTGCAAAATCTGCAGTGTATCAAATACTTGTTCTACCCACTGTATGTTTTCAATAATCTGGCTCAAATCTCTGGGGGAACAAAAGGTTATTCATCATTGTGTGCAAAAAAATAAAGGTGGAGAACAGTTTCGGAGGTCACTGTAAATAAAGATTCTAATATTACAACTTAGAATTGATCTCAATGCAGAGGGATAAACCAATGCATATCAAATGAATCACTAAATCTAATTACTTACAGTCAAGGACCCCCCTTAGTTTTGTTATATGGCCCATATTAGTGCATCCTGAATTCTGTAAATGTCAGCGGTGATCTTATCTTGTGGCATCTGTGAAAATATTCGTGAAGATATAAGACGCCTGCGTTTGAGTTTCAGTCTTATTTCAAACCTCATTCCTGTACCCAGAGGTTGTAGACATTGCTTTCTACTACCACTTAAACCATGAAGACTGTTGCTCTCCTCTTCATCGCATTGGTACTGATCAACACTACATCCGTTTTGAGCAATCAATACACCTTACTATTGCAAATCATGGGCAATATCACGCAGCTAATCGAGAAAGGCCCAAAGGTAAAAACATTGCGTTATAATTTTTTGTATCTAAAATGTTGAATCTGATTTGAAAGCTTCTTTTTGAAACATGCAAGAAAATGTGTATGGATTTAAATAGCGCAGTCATTTTTGTTTTAGGATTTATTGAAAAGCATGGTGTCTCACAGTTTTGATAAAAGTCGATGCATCAGTGATGGGGTGAGTTTGCTCTTGTGGAATATGATGAAAACCTTATAGACCATAGGCTGCTTTCATATTTTTGAGATCCATCAGAAAGTCTTCAAAAGACAATGGATAATCTGTGTTAAACACACCTAGACACAACCAGTCACTACCTCCTGTAGTAGCTATATCACAATGATGCAATCATTAACAACACTCAAATTACAGCCTGAAGATTTCTGCTTAGCTGAAAAGATTCTGTCTAAAATAAACTATACAGAGTTTGGAACTAAAGATGAGTGGAATATCAACAGAATCCTGGAACAATACATGAAGGTAAGGAAGCATTCAACTATTCGATTTCGGGGTGCAATCATGTATTTTGTAGGTACATCCTTAACTTTTAAGGATCTAAGGTGGCATTGTAGGTTCTCTTTAGACCGTCTACGCTTCTAAAATGTTCACTCTTCTCTCCCTAGTATCATCCAGCCAACTGCAGTGGTCTAAACGATAAAGAGGAGGAACAGCTAAAAGATTTTCTTGACAATCTCTATTGCTGTGCTCAGGCCAAATACGCCCGTCCGAAGCTTGCAAGAAATGGCAATGATTGGGTTAGCAAGAAGCTAGCAAAAAATGACAATTATTGGAACTTTGCCAAATGTGTAAAAACAACAAAACTAGTTTAACTCATCTTAATTCCTGAATTATATTTTAATGTATTAAAACATTTTTGTAGTGTGAAAAACAAGTGCATTTCCTTTGGAAACTATAAACCTAATAATGTTCCTGAATGTACCAATCCCTGACTGTGCCTTCTAAAGCTGCAGAATGTGTATTCAACTGAACTATCTGGTAATCTACACACAGCACTGGTAAAACAAGGTCATTAACAATATAATAGGTAGTGTATACACAGGAAAGCCGATCCAGAATTGATGGACAAAACTACACATTAATGGAAAGAATATCTGAAAACTGTGTTTCCGAATCCTGGTCCTGGGGACCCAAAGGATTTTGTTTGGGCCCTAGCCCCTCACACCTGATTCAAGAGCAAGAAAATTGGGCTTTTTCTTACAGAGTGAACTTGCTCACATTAAACTAGACAAAACTGAACAGTTGTAAACCAACAAAAAGATTAATAATAAATAAGGACCAAGAAATGGTGTGGGATTAAACATGTAAAATAATTTAATAAATTATTACGGAGGGGTTGGTAAATGTAAACATTTGACAGAATACAAGACAAAATAAAGACACTTTGCTTTCACGACAATACACCATTAACAATGACATGAGAGTAAAGGGAAAAAGATGACGAAGTCACCCAATTAGTATTTAATGGGTGACTGGGGCGACTATGGCATGCTAAACCTACCCTTTAAGTCGGAAAGAGTTAACGAAGTCAAGCACATTATCCACTTTCAGCCTCTGAAAGCTTGAAATAGGACCCTGCGGTGGGAACCTGTAATGCACATCAAATTCATTTCTGAATGAATCAATTGTTCTTTTTACATCTATTCTAAATTATGTTGTAGGGCTTCATACTGGTCATCAACACATAATGCCATTAGAAAATGGGGCAAATTCAGCTCAAATTAGTTCAATTTGTTGTTGTGGTTGCTGAGGGAATTGTTCAAAGACCTTGCTTTGTGCTCATCATAGACTAATCTGCTGCATAGGACATGGCAACCAATATTACTCCAATAATGCACAACTGTGGCCCGGTCACAAGTAGTGCACTATATGGGGAATGGGACACCATTAGGGACACCAAACACAACCCCATCCATGTAACGGATATCACTTTATCCCACAGAGATACATGGTATTCACACTACAGGAAATTAAAAACCTAATGTTACTGAGCAGAAAGTCCTTTGATAATGGCCACCTGCTAACTTAAGCATTGTACTACTGTTGACCATTATGAGCCAGAACGGACCTCGGTCAAAAGAAAGCAGCTAATAAGCAACAGGGTGTCGTTTGGAATGCAGATTGCCAACTGAATTGTGCTTCGTTGGCGACAGTATGACTCAAATATTAAGCTCACAATCCTCAACAAGATTCAGTTTACTATAATAGAACTAACTTGTGCACTTGACTTGACCTTTAACCCCAATCCAACAGCCAGTTCCCAACAGCACCCCATACAGTGGCGGTTGCCTGCTCCCTCCCTCCCTCCCTAAACCGTCTCCTCTCCTTCCTTCACATTCAAAACCCCACTTGTCTATACAGTGTATTCAGTTAAATCATTTTACATAACGACGGTCAACAATAAACGTTTTCAAGCTCGACTAGCGACTGCCTCCTGTAACTTGTAGAATCATTGCAGTACATCGGGATCCTGCCCTGAAGGTCTCTCTGGCTCGATCTCTCTCACTGCAGAAGGGACTCGATCACAGCCTCGGGCTTTGCTGATCTTTTCCTGTCCGGGAATAAGACGGATGCATCAGAAATGGCTCCCCGGGCCTCCAGTCCAATGCAGAGCAACTACTTAGGGAACCAGGAGCAAATTGAGCAACATGGAGATCAGTTTAAAAGTTGAGAGGCAGATGTTGTCACCGTTGTAGAGAAACACTTGTTTGACGATCGTGGCAATGATCAAAAAGTAACTTTGAGATTGCCCAGAAAGCAGAAAATATCTGATAGATTGTGTCAGATTATGCCCTATTCCTCAGAACTACTTAACAGTGTGATAAGAGGTTTCAGTAACACTTCACCAATAGGGATATAGACTTGATTTACAGATACATTAGAAAGTAATGAACTATTATGTGAATACCAGTAAACACCATTAGTTTATCTCTATACGCACAGATCTGATCATAAACTCTCTAATCAAAAACAAATGATTACACTAATAATGTGAACTGCAATGCCGCAGAGTCGAGAGTTGGTAGAAAAACCTTTGGCAGCAACTATAACTAGCAGTTAGTTTTGCATTTTATTCCTACAACTGTTGTCCATTCTTTGCATAGCTGCACAAGCTGTCAGGTTGGATAGGCACATCGGGTCTTGGTGGCTATTCTAGGCAGAGTTCCGCATATTTCATATAATATTAATGGTTTTGGCATAGAGTTTACCTTACTCCAGATCTTGGTGTGATTTGGCCAAAGTTGCTGCAAAGCAAAATACTTAAAGCAATGCAGTGGAAAGTGTCTCTACCGAATA
This sequence comes from Novumbra hubbsi, assembly GCA_016801125.1. Classification (NCBI taxonomy): domain Eukaryota; kingdom Metazoa; phylum Chordata; class Actinopteri; order Esociformes; family Umbridae; genus Novumbra; species Novumbra hubbsi. Next base: position 1,581 of record JACXGK010003897.1, on the reverse strand, counting down.
TTACTCTGTGGTGTTTGAATATATATGTAAAAATAATCATAATTCTTTGCATTTGTAATGCGCTTTTCATCATAGAGGTAGTGCATGAAAAAGTAAATTGCACTTTTTTCTTTCCTTTCCCAAAGAGTTGAAAAGGAAAGGTTTGAGTAAGTGACAGAAGGGTTACATTTAAGGGAGCACATTAAACCCAGTACTTCACTCAATCCTCCCTTTTCAAAATTTTTTGAAAGTAACAGTAGTCTCTTTTTTCCAGAACTGTATACAGAATATATACATTAAACTATAATTATATAAAATGATTATACAAATGATTACATATTAATGTAGAGTATACGTTTATTAAAGGAAAGGGTAGGCCAACCAATAGAGGTGTCACTGGGAACAGCAAGGACTAAACTGATGTAGAGGAGGCTTTTACTTAAAGGGGACTTCTAAATACGTTGGAACTAGTGGGCTGGGAGTTATGCTTAAGCCAGTTCCTATTGTAAAGGTCACAGCGATGACTGTTGGCTACAAACAAAAGAGAATTCTGACGTGCAAAATAACTGAAAGACTGAAGGTGGGTGATATCATCCTTCACCTCTGACCCATTTTCTGAAAGCGGTGTTGCAAGGAGGCCTGCACAGTATCCAGGCGTATCATAGAAGAGGGGCGTGGCAGTGGTTTACCTGCGTCCAGCCTTGGGACGGCCACTCTTGGAGGTCCGTGGCCTTTCCAGCTTCATCAGGGACTGTCTCATACTCTCCTCTGTGTAAGCCAAGTACACGTGGGACAGGTCCACCTCAAACGGCTGGGGAGACATTAGGAGCCATGGGAGAATAGTTCTAGCAAGTTCCAGTTTAGACAAGTTGGTATTTTCTTAAGGCAAAGCCCAGACTTCTATTCTGCATGATTGTGCTGGTTACTACCGGATCAACCGAATCGAACCAGTAAATCGATGAAATACTCACGTCTTTCTCCTTCTTGTCCGACACAGGGGTCTGTTTTCTCATATTGTTGCCGGTGTAAGCTACACATTTCTGAGGAGAAACGGCACAGGGTGTGAGCAGTGACATCATCAATATCAAAGGCCGGGGCTTAACCGCACCGCTGGCAGGCTCTTTGACGATGGCGTTGGCGCGTGTTGGTGCGATGCAGAGACCCTCCTTACTCCCCTCGGGTTGTGCGTGTTCTGTACTCACCAGCTGCCATTCTCCAATGTCCTCATTCCAGTGAACGTAGTTCTCAATCATCTCCTGCAGCCGTCAGGAAGAAGGAGGAACAATATCACCACCTGTGCCATCAAACCCGGTCAGCCGCGGACAGGCGCACGCACGCCTGGGCACCAAAACCCACCTGGTACTCCTGAGGAATGAAGTTATCTATGATGAGCATCTGCAGGCGGAGCTCCCGGCTGAGCTGACGGATGTTCTCCAGGAGGCCCTCGATCTCCCGGTGATGCTCCTGCTGCAGGTCGGCCATCTGAGACAACCACAAGCTCTCGTCAATCTCTGAACCCAAACCCATTTAGAAGTGTTGTCTACCCCCCAGTGTCTATACCCCCCAGTGTCTATACCCCCCAGTGTCTATACCCCCCAGTGT
>JACXGK010003896.1:9814-41838 GCA_016801125.1 Novumbra hubbsi | reverse complement strand
GGCTACCCCCAACGTGGTGTCTGACTCCAGCTACCCCATCGTGGTGTCTGACCCCGACTACCCCCAACGTGGTGTATGACCTCGACTACCCCCAACGTGGTGTCTGACCCCGACTACCCCCAACGTGGAGTCTGACCCCGGCCCACTGATTAATTCTCAGCGGACCTTTAATACCTCACATAATATATCATACAATATATTTCTTGCATGTGCTCTGGGGCTTCATGTTCAATAAAAAAAAATATAGAGCATTACTGTTGTACTTCTGCTTGTGTGTCCAATAAAACAATATTTAGAACAAAGGTTTACTATTGCATTAAGTTTATTACATATCTTCCTCTCTGTTCAGGCCAAAGAACTCCCAACCTTTAAAGACAACGACTTTCTAAATGAGGGCCAGAAGCTGCAGATAGGAGATGACAACAAAAATACATTTTTGGAGAAGCTAAAGCGTGACGTCGAGGTGCGTATTCATTTTCACTGGTGCTCTTGGTACTTGTATCATCCATTCAGGGACTGTAGTCACTGTAATCTGAGTTAATATAAATGTAAAACATTTGAGGTCATGTTGAAACATTTAGAAATAACAGCATGTTTTCTATGTGGAGGGGGTGTGATGTGGAGAGCTTGCATGACTTCACTGGAACTGGCTCACTTGTCTTCAATGTTGCTGTACCTGATGAGAGCAGCTGTAGGATGAATCCTAAAGTGTACAGAAACATCTTCCGCAATCGAAAAGTGACACTGGACAGCAAGACAACCCCCCAAAAATGGAATGGGTTTGCAGGTGGTGGCCACAGACCACGGCCCTCTCCATATCCTCCTGACTTATGAACATTATGCTGCCTGCAACATCATCCATTATCTCCTCTGTGTCTACACCAGTTCCTGGCCACTCTGAAGATCATGGACTACAGTCTGCTGGTAGGGATCCATGATGTAGACCGGGCAGAGCAGGAGGAGATGGAGGTGGAGGCCGGAGGAGAGGAAGAAGAGTACGAGAATGATGGGATGGGAGGAGCACTCACCGGCTCTTTCGGCACCCCTCCAGACAGCCCTGGGAACCCCCTCAACTTTGGCGGGTTCTTTGGCCCTGGCGAGTTCGACCCCTCTGTGGACGTATACGCAATCAAGAGCAACGACAGTAAGAGGCACATCTAAGTTCTGTCAAATAAATGTATGCAAAAAAATATTTATATATTTGTGCCACTAATTCTCTTCTCAGTCCAGGTTGTCCATCTTGCGGTCTTAATTGAGATTTACCATTTTAGTCCTATAAGACATTCGGGGGATTGGCCATGAAATGTAATACATACTATTAATACTCATGCTCCGTGTGGTAGGTGCTGTGAAGAAGGAGGTGTACTTCATGGCTATCATTGACATCCTCACGCACTATGACGCTAAGAAGAAAGCTGCACATGCTGCCAAAACTGTGAAACATGGGGTAAAACAGTCAGATAATAAACATTGTGGTAGTTCATAGTATCTGAACTTGTGAGATTGTGTTATTAATGATTATGTATCCATTTTGGCTGTGAGTAACTTCTATATTTACATGAAATGATTTTCCCTGCTTTGTTTCTCCCACAGGCGGGGGCAGAGATTTCAACCGTAAACCCAGAGCAGTACTCCAAAAGATTCTTCGAGTTCATGTCCAACATCCTGTTATAGAATCATCTGTCCTTCCCTCGGCCAATCACATCCTGTTGTTGATTCATCAGCCCCACCCACCCTCTATACCCCTCCCACCCTGGCTTAGCCCCACCCCCTACCCACCGGTACCCTCCCAGCCTGGGACTACAGACTGAATGGATGCACAGAGATGACAAGCCTGTTACATTGTCCCACAGACAGGGGGCGCCGGACTCTTTCTAAAAAAGCAAAGCGTCTCTCCCCATGTCCAACCTTCCCTAACAGAGTGCTCAGCAGCAAGGCTTCAGAAACACATGTTCTGAATGACCCGAGACCCTCCCTCTTTCTGCCTTCCCTGTCACCTTATAATACTCCTCACGCCAGCACGGGAACTGTCTCACTATTGCCTTGAAACAGTGTGTCAGCTTCAGCAGTAAGAGTCTGTTTAGTACCGTCTGTTCGGTTTCCGTTCATGTTGTTATCATTTTATTACGTACACACACACACACGACACTTGCACAGATGCAGAAATGGTTAGATCGCATGAATCTTTTAACCGCAAGGCCAACAGGCTTTTACAAACTCTGCCTCCCTGACAGGAGTCTTGCAGCCAACAATAACAAAATTGGAAATAGTTGGTAAATTCGTATATAGGAATTTATTACGTAAATAAATGCAATATCAAAATGCATGGCTGATATGTACATGACTTCACCAGTTAGTTGAAACATCAAACCACTGAACTTATCGTCCGAGCATTATGACTAAAAGAATAAAAACATTGTAAGTGTTAAATGTTACATTGCCATATTTTGACAACTTTTTCAAAATTTTAACCATCAACGTGGAGGTTGGTAAGTCATATGAAAAGGGGAATCCTCAAGAAAATGTGTTTTATTACAATAAGAATCATTTTTATATCTTGTTTACATTAATGTAGCATTTGTTTGTATACAGTATTGTTTTGTTACCAACAGACATTAGAACAGAAAAGTTACTTGAAAATGATTCATTGCATAATATTAAAGGGAGTTTTATCTTGGTTTTGTCCTGAATCATTTATTTGTCTATTTCCTACATTCAGCTGATTTATTTTGTTGCACTCTCTAGTAGTAGTTTAAGCAAGCATCAAGAGCTACATGTCTTCTTGAGGTAAGTGTCAACAGACCACAGCACATTTTGATAAGTCACCTTTCTCCCTTAAATCGTCTTCTCACATAATGGGAGTTCTATGGAATAAATCAGAGGAATTACGCTAACTAAATTGAGGCATCTTTATTATCTCAATAACTAAGTAAACCAGCGGCATTGTAACACTAATTGCAATTTATTGAACAGTTCTACAGAAAAACGGTATAAGCAGTGTGTAACTTTGATACAAAAAGGAAAGGTTGGTAGAGGCGAGGAGTGGGAGGGGTTTCAGTCCATTCTGGCCTTCAGGGTGCGTGTGGTGATCTTGTCCTTCTCACTGTCAAAACATAAGATCAATCCAGCCAATCGGTACAGACGCCACCAAATAACCAGATAGCAACATCGAACCTGGGTTGAGTTTGTCCATCTATCTGGATATTAGGAGGTTAAGGGATGTTACTCAACCCAATTATTGTTCTATATTTAATCTTATCTGATATACAAAACCAGAGATTTATATTTGGCCTACAGCAATGCTATTAATCTCTCAATGCTCTGTAATGTAAATAAGGCAAAGTTCCAGCTCATCTTGGATTAATTACAGGTTTAGCAAGTATTTAAACCAAAATGCAGGCAAGTGTTTTAAGACGACTTACATGACTTGCACAACAACGCCCATGCCTGACACAGCATCCCTGTCCACTGCATTCAGCATTGCTTGAGAGATGGTCTCAAATAGGTCCTCTGGTTCCTGCAGATGTTAATCAAACCACTGTAAACACAGGCTGTCAGATAGCCAACAATTATAATAATGTGAAAAAGTCATTAAACCCCCTGGAAAACTGTCTTTAACATAATTGGACACATGGATATTTGAGCTACCAACCGCATTTATAGCTAAAAGCATCCCAATTGAATACACAAAAATAATTCTAAAACCATTTATGCATTTAAAAACAAATGCAAGTTTCTTTTGCAGGAAAGGTTTGCACACCCCAAGCTTTATCACAATGAAATTCAAAATTTGAATCAGGCTTAGATTTAGAAAATAATTTGAGAATAACTGCCTTCCAGAAAGAGCTGGCCGAAAGATGCTCTTAGAGGTCTCCAAGAATTGCCGACTTACATCAAGGGATCTACGGGCCCCTCTAGCCACAATCAACGTTTGTGCCATTGAGTCCACTATCAGAAAGAGAATGCACACATTCCACAAGCAGGACACCTCAGGGTAAAGACAATAACTACTGAATAGAAGCGCTCTAGAGTTGGTCAGCTGCAAAGCCAAACACCAAGTTTGGCGGAAGACCATTATAACAAATGTAAATAATAAAGGCAATAACATTTGTTTGGGGCTGCTTTACTACATTGAGTCAACCAAAATTCTTAATGAAAATGTGTGGCCATCTGTTAAAATGCTGAAGTTGAATCGAACATAGATCTTGCCAATGGACAATAATTCAAAACGCAAAATAAAAGATACAACAGTATGACACAAAAAGAATAAATACAGGGTTATCAAATACCCAAGCCAATGCCCAAATCTCAATCCTATTGAAATGTTTGGGGGGAATGAAAATAGACAGTTACAATAGCGAGAAATGTTAAATATTTGTTCCTAAATTGCTTGAAGTAACAGTGGGACTGTTTCTCCAACTGTAACTTGGGGAGAGCAGGGTCGATGTAGCGCGAGTGCAGCATTGTTTAATTACATTGACATATTCTGAAATTAAGTTAACTATTTCTGTCAACAGTGTTGATGTGAAGATTACCAAGCCATGCGCACAAAAAGTAATACTTTCCAGGCCTTGAATGTACCCAATGCCATATAAACCAATAACGTACCATATCTGGCTCCCACAGAGATTCACACATGCCATACATCTGTTCAGAGCATGTTCCGCTAACAACAAAATCCTCTGTCACCATGGGGCAGCCAATCAGGTCAAGAGAGCAGATGAATGGCTCAAAGGTCTTGGGGTCCAGTCCAGCAATCACAGGCTCAATGTAGTATGGCCCAAACCTAAGACAACAGTTACATTTGTTATATGGCCACTCACTAACAAGTTCTACATTATTTGTTTGGCCATCCACAGGACAATTTAACTTAATTACCATGCAGTCATTGGATTATGGGTTTCAGTGTGTTGGTCGGAAATGTAGCAGTATATGTTTTGAATGTAGGTAAGTATAGATTAACATAATATGCGTATAGATGCTTATATATATATACACATCTTATGTTTATATAGGTCTACGTGTGGTTGTGTACAGCTTAAGGACGCGGTGTGTGTGGTTTGGATGATTGTATGAGTAAATGCTTTGTTATATGGTCAAATTTAGTGTTTGATTGTCACTGGCCATGACAATATCCGGTCGTTGCTGCGGACCCTGGGGGATGTATGGGAACGGCGGCGTTCCGGGCCAATTGACTATTGACTCGAGTGACAATCCATTTGAAAACCTCCTCCGATCCTTCAACCCTTCCCATTATGAGTCCTGAAGTGCGGCCAGTGAAGAGGGCTGATTAGCCAAAAATGGGTAAGATTCTAACTGTGAAACCAGGGCAACCAAAGACAGGCACAGTCACGCATCTGGTCACATTACACATGCTTTTAGCACATACTTGCACACGTACGTTACTGTCCGAGCATTAAGAAAATGATGCTCACCAGGCCTGGGAAGGAAGTTGGAGTAGAGTCTGAGTAAACGGAAACAGAGTAATGTGCCACCTATGCTAAACCTGCCTGGCCTTCCATGGGTGTGGGCTCTGGCAGCGATGGCCGGACTGTTGTTTCATGTCGGTACAGTCACACTACCTTGTGTTGTTTTGCACGATTCTATGTGTTATTTGTTGAGTGTTTGGGTATGCTTGTGCAGGCAAGATAGGCAAATGTACTGAAAATGTACTGAAAATGTAGACATTGGCACATTAAAATACTCATCACATCAGCAAATGTACCTCCTCTCATAGAGCAGGTTGGAAACCATGCTCATGAATGTCTTGGGCTTGATCTGACGACCCTCCTTCAACTCGTAAAGGTTTAGTCGGAACTTGAGCCTCTGGGACCTGATAAAGCAGTGGAAAATGAATAGAACTATAAAGCCAAACTATTGCCCTGGTCATTAAAATACTTTGAGAGAAGATGGCAACAAAGGAATTGTTTCTTTTTGTTATTAGATTTTTACATGGGGACATTATTAGTTGCACATTATTACCTAAAATAAAAACCTACTAAAAAGTACCCATGCTTGGGAAAAACACTTATAGTAATAAAAGGCAGGTGTATAATTGCAATATTTTTAACGTACCATCCACAGGTATGAAGGTGTTCCTTGACACCAAGATGTCACATCTGCTTATACCCAGATTGTTGCACTATTATAACTGCATGCTGTTAAAGTGCAGACTCAGTGCACCATAGTTGTGAAATAACTTATTTGTGTGACAACCTAGCTAAAAAAATGACTTTTAACAAGTTTGTTACAAGCAAGGACATATTCAATCCCCCAGATGGTAAGTATAGCCCATAGAAATGACACAAATGCTTTTGCTTTTACCGAGCCTGGCTACTTTTTGGTAGGTTTATGATTTGTCTCCAACTATGTAACAATGCACAACTAAGGGCGTATTGAAAAGTAAATATACGATAACTAACATGTAGACCTTGTCCTAAGTCCTTGGTTGCAAATGAAGCTAGACAAAAAGAGGTTTATGGAGCAAAGCACTCTTACACTGTCTGTACGTCAGTTGCCAGGCCAGCCAGGCCAATGTAGAGTCTGTCTCCCATAGGGAAGATCTTCTGGAAGTCTGTGGTGACCATCTGAGCCTGCACACCGAATCGTCGATCTGCTGCAATGGCTACACACTGCTTCCCCTTCATAGCCATGACAGCACCACCGTTATAGGACATAATAGACTGGAAATGAAGTTAAAAAAAAGGAAACAAAGAAAATGACGGTTAGTATCAATCATGACCATTGTCCATAGTTACCTTCTGAGTTAATGCATGCCATTAACATGTGATGAATCTGAACGATTGGTTGCATAACTACTTAGTAGCTATTAGAAACACGACATTAATAGACCAATACGAGACGATGTTGAATGCCTCATACTGCCAAACTAATAGTAATGCAGGAGGTAGTATTCCTCGGAGGCAACCTGTTAACGCTGATATTAGCCGGTAGTAGAGCCTGGATAAAGCCTTAATGCCGTACCGTAACTGTATTTGCACAATGTCTTTGTTTTTACACTTATGTTGCCGGTGAATGTTTACTAACTATATATCGTTACAAGGCTAAATGCTAACATTGCTAGGTAATGTCTGTACTAGCCAGCTGCTAGCGAGTTAGCTACCTGAACTATTTCTACAAATAAGTCCATACTGCACTGTAGGAAAAACAAGTACCCACTATTATCCGAAATTCATATCGGCATAAACATACCATTTTGAATAAATTGCGGTGTCTTCCTTAGCGATTTTGAAATATTTTGTAAATGTACACTATTCGGGAGTGCAGTAACAACCCCGGTTCTACTCGCAGTGACTACACGATTTTGAACAACCAGGAACCAAACCTAACATGCTGTGTGAAACGTCATTGAATACCACGCTGTAATTGGCTCTGTGAAACATTTCGGGTGGCACAGTTGATATAATTAGTCTTAACGTGTGATGGGAATGTCTACATTTTTACCTAGGTTGGTTGAAGCGTGTTAAAGCGAAAGAAAAAATGAAAACTATTACAGAAAATCCCAGCTACTTGATATGGGTCTAACACATTTATCCTTTTATATGAAATGAAAGGCTTTCGTATGAAAGCACGTTCCCACCACCCCAAAAAATAAATTCTGACTGATCAGATAGTAAGTCATTATTGTTAAGATTATTATTATGAATCTCATTCTAATTATGAGATACACTAAACAACATTCACAAAGTATGGAGACAGAATGTGAATCAACGGATGCCTGTTTTTATCTTTGACTTTCCCAAAAGTGCTGTAGAGTTAATGCGACCAGGTAAGGTTATAATCATGAATAGAGGCAATAAAACCCTCAGAGTGGTTTGTGGTGAAGGCCAATTTGTTGAAGCACCATTTATTGCAAACCTATAATAAAACAGTGTCCAAAAAGATCCACAACCTAGTGAAGTACTCTACCCTGTACCAATCTCATATGTCACTATATTACATCAAACTTCAGTAGCATTGCCCAAGTTGGAACACACCAGGCGATGCTTCCGAGTGGAAGGGATGTTTAAGCAATACAACACAAGACACGTTCAAAAGCTGGCTTGGAAGACCATAAACTTCTTCTTGCTAGACCTTATTGTCATTTCTAACCAGAGCAGTGGCAGTGTTCTGGAGGAAATGCTACAATGACAACTTTAATAACATCACCCTGCAGGGGAAATACACAAATGTGTTGAAGAGCAGAGAAATCTGAGATTGTAGGCAAAAGCCAAGCCATTGTTATGTCACCTAGTAGGAAGGGCTTCCGACAGACTAAAGGTCTAATTGTTATGTTTGTAGAGCAAGGCAAGAGTGTGTACCAAATAACCAATTGAAAGGGACAAGTCAAAATATGAATGAATACTAAAACAGAAGTCTTAATAGTGGCAGCGGTTAAAAAGTGTAAACGTTTAAAAGTGTGTATGTAGGTTGGTTAAAATTAAAACATCAACATTTGGAAATATTCAGACATTGCTAAAATGTAAAATAATGTTTAGTTGAAAACAACATATGAACATCATGATCATATTATAGCAAGCATATTTTATTATAACTAGCTTAATTTTGGTGGAGTCCACACAATATTAAATAGCGAGTTAACATTATAATCAAAATAATGACAAGGTTCAGACTATTTTAGAGGTGGTATCTTGTTCCCAAACCTTAATAATGCACTTTTGACCAAACCTTCACTGGCTCCCACTAAGGAAGCATTAAATAAATTCTGTTGGCTATCAGCCCAAAGCCGTTCTGGTTCATACAATGCTTTCTCAACCAGGAGGGTTAGGTTATTATAAACTTTATAAAATCAAAACCAGTGCCAAAACAAAATTGGGTGGCTGTAACATCCTTCAAAACTTGCAGGACATAGATTCTAAAATGATATTTTCAATAATGGCGTTTTTACTAACGCAATCGCAACAATCAGAAATTGGTGATCTTGGGTAAAAATATATCAGTTTCTCACCCAACATCTTTCATTTGTAAAATCCAACTCTGGAAATGCATTCAGAACTTTTTGTTTTATTAAGATACACAATTTACATCAATGCACAAAATATATCTAAGAATAACAATTTACAAAAGAGTTGTGTGTGTGTTTGATGAATAGATACAGGATTTCTAATTATTACAGTGAACAGACTATACATATTACACAAATATATAATACATCTAGCATTGTTTGTTTATTTCATAAAAAGAGTATGGCTTGCTGTTAAATGGTTCAAGTTGATTTTACCATTGTAAAGGACGTTGGATCCTTCGCATTGCTTAGTCATGGTAACGCCTTTGGGGCAGTTTCAAAAAACCTGGGTGTAGACGCATATTGCCTCGTCAGAGTATGCATCTACGTATGTGTCCATTTTATACATTATTGGCGGTCCTGGCCGCCTATGCCCATTTTTCTGTGTGGTAGCTGGTGCGATCTAACCCTCTTCTCCATCCACCCATTCCAGTTCTCATCTCCTCATGAAATTATTTTCCAGAGAAGCAGGAATCCTCTGTATGGAGTGGATGTTCCTCTTGACTCGGTCCTCCAAAGAAGAAGTGGAAGCACTTTCCAATTTCATTTTGCTGCAGGGGCAAATAGAAACATTTGAATAGATTGAACACACGAGCTAATGTTTAGCATGCATGATGGTCCCTTGTGTTAGACACTTACTGGATGAAACCAACGTTGGGGTCATGTTTGACAACTTTCTCCTTCTCCTTCTCATCCAGTTGTTTGTATCTCTGAACATTGTTTTCTCGCTCGTCGTCTCGCTGTTTGGCAAAGTCCATCATCTCTCGTCTCTTCTTCTCCAGCTCTTCCGAAGAGAGACGTCTGCCAGACAACAAAACACAGGCAAAGTCAGGGACCATAGAAGAACGACATGGTGGTGTGGTTTGGTCCACTCGTTGCGGTATACAACTAGCCCTGCTGTCTTACTTGGTGGTACTGCTCTGACGCCTTTGTTGGCGATCTTTCTGTGGGCTGGGGGCTTTGGGGCGCTGGAACTGTGGAACTCTGAATGTGTCTGTCCGGTGGGATGAGTGGTCGTCTGATTTATGATGGCCATTTCTGTCCATCCGTTCAGACGATCGAGAGCGGCTCCTCTCCTGGGAGCGGCGCCTAGATTGGTTGACAGGCTCTGCAGAATGTTGATGCCTACCAGCTGGAACCTGAGAAGCAAAAAAGAAAACAGGAAATGTTCATATTTAAATAGCCTGGACAATAGACAGATTTAGGGACAGTAATTCGTGGTGTAAATATGTACAGGTTTGAATGGTATTGACCTGCAGTCCATAGCCAGCCGGGACACTGCGTTGGTGGGAATGTGAGTGGGTCATTTCTTTAGAGTGGTGCCTATGCAAATGGACATCACTCAGTTAAACCATATACCCAACTTACAATGAAAGCTCGAGTTTTTGTAGAAAATGACAACAGAAAGTAAGGAAGGACAATCAACACAGTTACAAATTGAAAACATAAATAAACCCGTTGCCAGTTAAAGTATGGGTTCAGGCATACCTGTGGTCTCTGTCTTCTGCCTCAGAACTCGAGCTCCTCCTCTTATGCTTCTTGTCTTTTTTCTCCTTCCTCCTCTCTTTGTCCTCTCTTTTCTCCTTCTTGTCCTTCTTTCTCTTCTTTTTCTTGTCTTTTTTTTCGAGATTCTGACGCAGCTGAAGGAAACAAAAGCCTAGTTTAAATAAAACAAGTGAAAGAGGCTGATAAGGATTTCATTCCAGCATGAATGGACACAAACGTACCATCTCTTTGATCCTCTTCATTTTCACTGGATTCGTTAATACCTCCCGTTTCTTCTCCTCCTCTCGCTTCCTAAAATACATTGAAAAGCACAAAATCATTCACCTGAAATCTCTGATCGGAGTCCCACTAGTAAAGAGTAAGAATGTGTTACATCCCACCTCCCTCCACAAAAATCCTGTTGCAAACCATAGATTTAAACTAGAATTGGTGATGTTGTATATTAGACATGGTAGGGTCCGCTTTAGACGATGTACGGTCACTTTAAAAGAACAATGTATGGTTTTGGAGGGATTGGGGTATTTATGGGATGACCAAGTGACCGTTGTTCCCCTTTAAGAAATGTCCAACTATAATAGGTTTTGTATACAAGACATAATATGGTTTACAGTAGATCCTAGATAAAGTGTCTGACTAACCGAATTTCAAACAGTGGGTCCTCTCTGATCTTGGCAGCCACGTCAAGTGTGGATGCAGGTGTGGAAGGGTTGAAAATGGACCCAGGCAGGAGACCTGTTTGGGTGGATGGGCCAGCTTCTGGCTCCTCATACTGTTGGGTAATCTGCTTGTCAATGGGGCGTCCCAGAAGGTACTCATCACGGGACACCTGGCCACCTGGCCCCTGGTACATCCAGTCTAAGCGGTCATCTTTTTTCCTGGAGTAGTCTAGTGTTAGTGACAACATCCAAGGAAAGCAAATCTGTCCATTTGTCTGTGGTAAGAAGAAATACTAAACATGGAAAATAACAACATTACAAAAACTAGTTGGTTTTTAACCAACTGATAGGGCAGTAGTTTATCTTCATCACAATTGTAGCCAAGTCATACTTTAGAGCTCCGGTCTCCTGTGCGAATCTGGTTATATCTTCTCGAGCTCGTTCCTCTTTCAGCTCCTTCTGAAGCTCCTCGATCTTCTTCCTCTCAGCCTCGTGCTTCTGTTCTGCCTTCCATACCCGCTCAATATTTTTCATAGTCTGGGGATGCCAGCTTTTCTTCAAATTCTAAGTCACAGAAAATAGGACATGTGATTATTAGACAAAGTCAGGGAGACGTACAAGCATAGGTTCTGGTGTGGTAGTGATAGGCTTTCGTAACTAGACCACTTATAAACTTAACGTAAGATACATTGATAACAATTAAACTACTTTATACAATTTGGGTGATAATATACTAGTTTACAATGTATTTTTAATTTGTTAAAAAATGGGCAATAATAAACTAAACAAATAGACGTAATGTCTGCTAACTTTAATAGTTAGCATTCTAGCTAATATTAGCTCATACTTACGAGGTCACCTCCTCCCATCTTGAAATAGATCGTCTACTGTGTTCAACAAAGAAATAAAATGTGAATACGATTAACCTCTACCAATAACTTAGCTGTAGCACAAAAAAACTATTTTATTTGTTAAATAACGTCCAAATTCGCACGCCGATCTAAAGGCTTGTTGTGTACTTCGTACGCCAGAGTTTAATGATTCTACTTCCGCTGTGGAAAGACGTTCCGCGTTCACGTAAAAATCGAACGGGTACGTTCTGGTTGCATTCAAAGATACTGCGCTACAGGTCGTTGTGAGACTGTGGGTCCAGCCTACAAAGCTATTAAAATGTTTAAACTATCAATCTAATTTTCTATGATCATTGTTGATTGGCTGGACACACGCAATGCGAAGTGTGCAACCTTTTATAGACAGGTTTGTGCCTTTCTAAATCATGTCCAACCAAATTACTTTGCCAAAGGTTAACTCAAATTAAATTCTAGAAACATATCAAGGATTATCCAAGGACAATTGCTTACACAGCCTACCGCCAGCAGATGGCGTGGGAATATCGTAAGAGCAGCGGTTTGTGAAAATTGCTCTTTATTTTTTGTCAATTATGATGACGGTGACAAACATTAACCGTTTATTACTGCCTTTTATTTATTTATTTTGTATCCATAGTTAGTGTACACAAACCCATTTCTCTATATATCTAAGTTAATGCGTAGCTTTTATGTTGACATTGCAACGTTTAAATGCGGACATTGATATATATTGTGTCGTAAGTAAAATACTGTGAAATATTTCGTAAATATTTTCATCTGTCATCATGAAAACATTGCCATCAATTATAATCTTTGGAAATAGGTGCACCTAAAGTGCAATCGACGAAGTAAACTTTTTTATGTACGTAAATTATTTGTACATCTTACGTGAACATTTATTAATTGAAACCATATTGAAATCACAATTGAACGGTGCAATTAAACTTAATTGGTTCTGTAAATAATGGTTAAGAGCGTCTACTATATTGCCAAAATGTAATACATACCCGCCCAAAGCACGAAGTTATGTTAATATGCAATTGTTTTAAGGTATTTTTATAGTTCATTTTGTGCTTTTGATATGGAGTTGTATTTAACTTTCCTGAAATAAAATATGTTAAATGATTAGATATGACAATGAAAGTTTGGATAATGTTATTGTGCACAAAAGCAGCTTATCCAAAATATACTTCTTCCATAAAATGTTGGGGGAAAACGAAAGTTTTGTCACTCATTTGCCTATTTTTTTATCCAAAAGATGGGGGGAAGTATTTGTTTTTGATTTAATGTTTGAGAAAACCTTTGTTTACCCTAAAATACTATTTTCTCCCAGCGCTTTGTGCTCACCCATACCATCGTATATCAGCTTGTAGGTGTCCAAAACTAAAACCTAAACTAAACTAAAAACTAAAATCTCTTTGTCCCAGATACTCTACAGAATATAGAACATATTTTAATTATTTTTAGCTCCTACTGGTAATTTTTAAATAATTGTTTGTAAGTGCACCTGATAAAGGTGATTTCCCACTGACTCCTTAGCTTCGCTTTAGGTTAATTGCATGGCTTGTGTGTGTCTTACAGCAAAACTAAACACATCCAAATGTACCAGTGACTCTCGATTCGAATGCAGGTGCATACATTTTGTAGCACCAACCATTCGATGATGATTACGATTTCATTTCGCTCATACTGTAATTGCTTATTTCACCTGGTTCGCAAGATTCTGATAAACACAGTAAAGGAAAATGATGCGGCTAACACAAACATAACGGAACCCGGCCACACGTAATAGGGTGGCCAAAGTCAATCACGCTCGCGTGATTATAGACTCGGTGGATTTTAATAGCTTTGTTGAACTGATTCTCAAAACATGTCAATAAACGCATATGACCACCCACAGTGACCTATTCAACCTCATCCCAGAAACAGAAGGGATGAGAGTTTTTTCTTCAAATCTACCAAAAGAGGTAGGTAAAAGCTAAGATGTATAAAACTAGTTGGCACAGTTGTGGAGAATAAGAAAAGAAACAATTATTATATTAATTGAATGTGTCTAATTTTAGAATGCATTGCAAATGGTCACGTTGTAGTTACACATCAAACTTAACCAATTGAGGGCTGAATGTGGCCTTACCTCAAAAACAATAAATGACAATGCTTTACCATATACCACTTTACCAGATTTAAGTATTGCTTAAACTTTTCGGTTTGATGACCAATTATTAAGTTCCACGTCAATATGAAGACACAGAGAAGCAATGTAAAATAGGAAGTTATAAGATTTGGCATAAAAAAATATAACGTATTTGAAGTACTTATCCTTTCTCGCAAGTCCACAAGTCTTCTCTTATAGTTATTATTATTGTCTTTGCAAAGAAATTAAGGAAATGTAATCGATTGTATTTAATATCTTTATCCTTTGCAAAATGTATTACTGTGTGCAGTGTGCTGTAGTCAGGTTATTACCAGGTTATGATGAAGTCTAAACAATGACTTGTGCATTGTATAGCACATATAATATAGTGGTCAGAATAATAACCAGCTGGACTGTAGTCAGGTTATTACCAGGTTATGATGAAGTCTAAACAATGACTTGTGCATTATATAGCACATATAATATAGTGGTCAGAATAATAACCAGCTGGACTGTAGTCAGGTGTTATTACCCGGTTATGATGGACATTAGTTCTTCATTTTAACAATATTGAGAGATGTATGTATGTTTTTATTATAAATGTCATTTTTGGTGAGAAAAAGATATGACACACATTTATTCACTACTTAAAATGCATAGAATTAGAATCAGGTTCAAAGCATTAGAACATTGTTAGAGAGGATTGCGGAGGAGCCTGTCTGAAATTGCCATGTTGAGATTGAAAGAGCTAGCTGAGGCCTTCAGAAAGAAGGTTGTAGTTGCATATGAGTTATTTAAATAGATATTTAAAAAAATATTTTAAATAAATAAAACTGTTCTATCAAGTTCAGCCCAGGAGACCTCAAGCGGTTAAAAAGAAGTCTTCAACAATCCTAAAATGTTATCTCAGGACATACAGGTAGCTCTTGCCACAGTTGATGTCAAAGTACATGTATCTACCATTAGAAAGAGACTTCACAAGTTTGATTTGCATGGGAGGTGTGCAAGGAGGGAACCCTTGCTGTAAAAAAATATCAGGGCAAGACAAAGTTTGCCAGAGAATACCTAGACAAAGACCAGGACTTCTGGAGCAATGTGCTTTAGACAGAATAACACAAAGTAGAATTGTTTTGGTACAGTAACAGAAGTCATGTGTGGTGCAAACCAAAAACAGGATTTAGGCACAAGAACATCACACTAACTGTGAAGCATGGCGGTGGAAATGTCATGGTTTAGGGCTGCTTTGCTGCCGCAGGGCCTGGCCAGCTCACTATTATATCCACTAAGAATTCTTCATTGTATCAGAGGGTGCTTGAGAAAAATGTAAGACCATCTATCTGAAAATTTAAGCTGTGGCGGATATGGACTATGCAACATGACAATGACCCAAAACAAACATCCACCAAGGAATGGCTCAAAAGAAAGAAACAGAGAGTTCTGGAATGGCCAAGTAATCTTATTGAGATGCTGTGGGGTGATTTGAAATGGGCTGTACATGCAAGAAACCCCTCAAACGTCTCACAACTAAAAGAATTCTTCATTGAGCAGTGGGATAAACCTGGTGGACAGTTATAGGAAACGTCTTACTGAGGTTATATTAGCCTAAAGGGGCCATTCCAGCTTTTAGGGCATAGGGTGTCCTAACCTTTCCTTAGTAGGAAATTACATCTTTGTAAATCTTTTGTTAAATAATTGATATCATAATTGAAATGTAATTTGTTTTGGTTCAATTACATCAAAGGTATCTATAGATATTGTTTGAATTAAGATCAAATATTAATAGGTCAATATTTCTTTAAAAAAAGTAAATATTATATGGGGTGTCTTCATTTTTTCACATGACTGTATATATATATATAATATATTTCTATATTCATCCTACCACTACAAAAGGAGTATATATAGTTAGCAGGCTTGTATGTGTCATGCTAAATAACCCGTGGATAAGGTTAACTTGAATGTGACTAACATTTATATTATCTATGTGTGGCACAGATTGTTAACACCTGTTTGGTTTTGCTGTCAGAATTAGAGTTATTATTTCTCTATCTAGTATATCTCTCATTTTCTTTTTTTTAATGAGGGATCCCACTATTTCAAAGCCATTCACTGACTTTAGTGGGGTGTTTCATTGCCTAATAAAACATTGAATTAAAATAATGAATAAATAGACAACATAAACATATTGCTCCTTTTATTTCAATAAAGAACATTTCTCTGTTACAATTAGAAGCAGGTCTTAAAATAAAACAATAGTACAGCAGTACTTAAATTATTACAAATTGTTTTTAAATATATTTCATATCTACTGCCACAACAAACTACAGTAATCCATAAAATAAGATCATTTAAATAATATTTCAATAATCTTCAATCTGACCCTATCAGTAATAGCATTGAGGAAAATAAAAGACATAACCAATAGGTTTTTATAAAAGTAGCAAGTTTTTCTAAGTAGACCCTTTCAAAATGAATGGCAAAATTTTGTTTGATTTCCAAGGTGAGTTGATTGACAAGGCGGCATACTTTCTTCACATATGATTTGCAAATGCAAGTGAACCAGCAAAGGCTTTGTCTAGATTTCTACAGTGAACAGTAAGATATCCATATATACTTGCTAAAACTCACCCCAAAGAAATGTAAGCGCATTTTGACTGAGGTCCTGCTAAAATAAATGTCCTAACATTCTGCTAATGTGTTTCAGAGTAAACACAATAATCTACGAAGTCTACCTCATGACACAGGCCTCGTTCTAAAGGTCTCCTTTATGCAGAATGTCATAGAAGTGTCTCTTCTATTATAAATTATTATGTATTTATTTCTATCAATATCAAACTGTTTCTAAACAAGTGCACTGTGTGTTGTATTTGCTAATGTATTTGCCTCGAACAACATTTAAGTCGAAATTGTTGAGTAAGCCTACAAGTTGTTGGTGTGACACAGACTGGTTAAACTTTCTCTTTCGGAAGTTCCTCTCAAACTTCCGAAAGAGAGATTTATGTTCAGCACAATTTTCAGTCTAGCGCCTAGTTAATTACAGATGTCTTCACGCTACCTTTTTTCAGAATAACAACGCATGAACCTGTTACAAGACTGCAGTGTTACTTTTGTATTATGCAGATCATTCACAGTGACAAGACCGGTTCATCATTTCCTTTGGATAATATATTACGTCATCATTTAACATTTAAACTTGCGTAGTAAGAATAAGGAGTGTCAAACTCCACTAGTCGGTGTTGAGAGACAATGGTACATTGGAGTACAGTGATAACACTGTAAACAGTTAAAAAAAAAATATTATTATCTTGAATAATGAAAACAATACCATCATGTACTGTCTTCAGAGGTTTTTGCACTTGAAGTGCCATACTTTTTATTATTTTTCCATACAAAGAGCAAATGATGTCATTTTTATTTGTGCCCACATGACGTAACAAATGACATGTTTGGATTGTTTGGTGTGGTGCCCTTTGGCATTGTGAGTGTACAAAAGACAAATGCAGTGTGACACTTTTTATGTGTCATAGGCACATACAGTGTTGCCACTCACAGGGTGGATCAATGACGGAGACTTGGAGCCAGCATAACCTACCAATTCTGACCATCCACCTCCGTTGCTTCAACCGATCACTTTGATTTGATTAGTGAGGACCAGAAAGATATAAAAAAAAAAGAAGAAAGAAAGAAAGAAAGTGGATATTTGTTTTCCCCTCTTTTCTCTAAACACGTAAAACCCAGACCTTAACCCTCACGTGAATGTTGTTAAATTCTCTCTGGATGGTATTGTGGCAGTAGCAGCATTGGGTAGCCTAGCAGCAAGCATTTGGCTCTGGTTGCCCTTGGTTACCACCAAAGCTACCCTTAAATGGACAAGAACATCTGAAAAAGCCTTATTCCTTGATCCTTCCAACAAGGCCTGGTGACAGATCGTCCTCATGGTGCTGTGACATACCGGTTGGTTACAGCTGTGGTCTCCTAGGTTTCAGGTGTTTCTAGGCTGCACGGTGTTGTTATGTTTACATGGTTGCATTTCCGCATCGCCAAAAGGTCTTTGTTGCCTCATATTAAACGCACATGGTAGAGATAAACAATCTTTTCATAATAGAAAACCTTATGCCGGGCCTCCCGTCTCCGCTACAGGAATCATAAACTATTCTTCTGACTGGTAGAGAAGGGCTAACCGCAGCCTACTGACTGTAAACTAGAGGGGGCTCTCCAGGCACGGACTCGAGGCAGCTAGCCGGACTGTCCGGTCACAGCGGGGTCTGTCTCGCATTTCGGCTGCTTGAGAGCCGCCTCGGTGGCGTCGGAGGCACCCGGCTGAGGCGACGGCGTGTCGAAGCCCTTCCCCATCCGTCCCCCCTCGCCGTTCCCCATCTCCTCCCCCGGCCCGGGCAGAGACTCGTGCGTGCGCATGTGCTTGGCCAGGTGGTCGTTGCGCATGAAGACGCGCGGGCACATGGCGCAGCTGAATTTCTTGGCGCCGGTGTGCGTCTGCAGGTGGCGCTGCAGTTCGTCGGAGCGCGTGAACCGCTTGCCGCAGAAGAGCCAGTTGCAGACGAAGGGCCGGTCGCCGCTGTGCCAGCGCAGGTGGGCCTTCAGGTGGGAGGTCTTGGCGTAGGCTTTGCCGCAGCCCGGGATGTGGCAGTTGTGCATGTGCTTCCTGCGGCCGTCGTCGGCGCTCTGGCCCAGCTGCTCGGCATGGACGCAGTTGGGGCACCGGCAGGCGGCCTGTCCCGAGCCCCGGGAGGCGGAGCGGCGCTGGGGCTTGGGTCTGGCGGCGGCGGCGCTCTCCTGCGGCTCCTCCAGGGAATACTGCTCCTGCTGCATCATCTCGGGTCCTCCCAGCGGCTCCATCTTGAAGCCCTCCTGGGGGTAGAGGTGAGCGTGGGCCGAGTGCGACGCCGGGGCCAGCTGGGCCAGCTGGGAGGGACTGCACAGCTGGGACTCTGAGCCGTAAGGGCCCAGGGAGGACTGCAGCCCCATCGTGCCCTGACCGACCGCCTGCAAGCCCATGCCCTGGCTGGCCTGCAGGTCCATCCAGCTCCCCGGCCCGGTGTGGAGGTCCCACCACGAGGGGACGTTCATCTCGTCCGAGCTGCCGCCAGGAGGGGCTGTCCGTAACCAGGGTTCATAGGGGTGGGCCATGGGATCAGATGTCGTCTGAGGGAGACCGGTGCGGAAGGCTGCGGTTGGCGAAGAGTGATTGGAGGGGGGGGCGGGATGTGGTGGTTGACTGGTAACTGTGTAAAGTTGTTTGGACTATCACATGGCTGGACGGACAGCTTGAGGGGTCTTGTTCACAATGCTGACCTGTGGGCCGAAGAACAGAGAGTGTGATTGTAAAAAAGCTGTTGTAAAACTCCGGCACCGCGGCTATCGCTTGGAGGCGGGTACACAATTAAGCAAACTATGCGAACGCTTCATCCCCGATCCCCAGACAGCGTGTAAACCCCCCCGGGGCCCGGCCCCTCCACCCCCTTAAACCCGACACGCCGCCGTCCCCGCCCGTCACCCCACCCCGGTTCTCACGCTGCGTGGTGGCGGACGAGAGGAGACTAGTCAGACGTGTCCGGACAGAAACCCGTCACGCACATCCGCTGCCAGGCACATCCGCTGCCAGGTACTTCCCACAGCCCGGCAAAGAGAGACGCTGCGAGAGCTTAGGAAAACAACTTTGTCGGCCCCGGTGCGGTAGAGGCGACGATGAATGCGAAAGGCGGGGGAGGAAAGAGGGAGGAGAGAGAGAAATCGAGGGAGAGGTGCTGACAGGAGCAGCCCTGTGTAGGGAGGATGCTATGAGGAGGAAGATCCAGGCTGTAATGGCTGCAGGCCAAATTCTATTTGTCTCTGCGATGAAGCCTGGCAGACTGAAAAACCTGTTTTTTTATGGATCACTTATGATTTACAACAACATCCCCCGAGGTGACTTACAACAGAAAAGACAATGCAATAAAATATGTCCGAAGTCCTACACAGCAGGAAGTAACACGCGTTGCAGACTGGTGGCTTTCAGGAGCCTGAGAACACCGATCCGACAATAACAATTACTTTTTAGAATTTATCATTAGGATCATGACACTCATCATGCAGTACCCATTGCAGTCGAGATACGCGAATGAACCATGAGTTTACATGTTCAAAATTATACTAGTCAAGATACATTGTTGTGAAGACTCTTCAACCTTGACTACTTTGTTCTTGACAGAACTGATGCTCAATGTGTCCTGAACACGGGTGATCTGTTAGCATCCATCCCCCAGAATTATCTTTACTGCAGGAAACAAGTTGACCTGAGTTGGTCTAAAGGGGATGGTATCTTAGTCATTTAAAGATCTCAGGTCGTGATACCAAACCAGGGACCATGCTGGAGTAGTGTATTAGTCACTCAAATCTTCAATGGAAGGGTCAGGCTTCAATAGAAGGGTCATGGTTCAATGGAAGAAGTGCATCCTGTCTGGCCTTTGACCACACAACAATGAAAACCGTACGAGACAAGCAGTTTCCATAACATAAATAAACATTTCAAATTAAGAATAACTGTAGCTTCTAGAGTTTGTGGAAGGATAAAATAAATAAATAATTAGTACTAAAACATTAGAAAATCTGGGTGCTCTGTACCAGCAAGCACAGCCCACTTCAAGCACTGAGGCCTTTAATGGGTTATTTCAGTTGGTGGAGCATAGTAGGATTGTGTCTACTAAATGACTTAAATATAAATTTAGACAAACCATCAGGATTTTTCATTTGCTGAGACAAACCAAGTCTTTAAAGATCAACAGGATTGCAACAGATGCTTTAGACGAGACATGGCCCCCTTCAGACGTTATAGAGGAGATGTTAGTTGTAATGAAATCGTAAAGCGATTAGTTTGGAATTCCATAATTAGAGGTCTGGTGTTAAAGGTCAAACTGATTTATTTCACGTCCCCCCGGACACAGAGGCCCGCCGCTGCTCTGTAATTTTTTGAGAATGCAAAGATGCACCGTGAGGTGCCCCCTCCTCTCTCACTGTCTTTCGCTCCCTTCTCATACTATATTTTGTTCACATAATAGCCTTGTAAACAAGCAAGAGAGTGGTGATGCTCCCCCATTCACTAAAGTGGCTGTCTAGAACACTCCAGACCTGAGGGAAACAGCTGGCACAGAGCCCCCGGGGAAAGAGCCGGGGAGGAGGATGATACAGGACGATGACAGGGCTGTGTCGTAAAACCTGCCCGACCAAGACCCAGCACAGCCCCCAGTTTACTTGTCTGCCAGAGCCAAAGGAGTCTCTGCTCTACTGAGACCCAGCACAGCCCCTTACTTTTACTACTCTTAAAGAGAGCAGATGAAGCTCCGGGGGAGGAATGCATGATGGGAGATGATGAACTGACTTTCAGGGTTATTCAAGTTGGCTTTTGTTTCAGATATAGCCAGTGAAAGGAAAAGTGCCAGTACAAATACATTCAATGGCAAAACTGGCAGTTAACCTGAGATTTGTATTCTCTGTCATTATACCATTCAAAATGTATTCCTTTGAAACACAATATATCTATACTGATCATTCTCAATGTTTTGTTTGACGGTGTTAGTTATAAGCTATTATTGTCTAGTATCAATTCTTATAGAACAGATTTCTTGTCGTCGTAGAAGTAAAATATTTCATCACAGTGAACTGAGATTATAACTGATAAAGTCACTGCACGCCTCACGCCATCTCCAATACTTACAGAAATATTGTTGCTTCTGCTTTGCACAGTTAAAATACAAACGGAACCAATCGCTTAATCAGCATTATTCTGTGTGTTAATTGGACTTAAGACGGCAAAGAATTTGTCATTTTTTTTGCTCAACATACTTACCCTCAGTGAATCCATGTATAAAGTCAAAATACAAATAATGTTTGCCTCTAATGTAAAAACGACAATGTAACAAATGCTTAATATGCATATTCTTTTAGTTCGATAGACTTCAGATATACTTCAAAAGAAGGTAATGTATGGAAGGTTAATTTACTGAAAGTGCTGAATGTGAACAAGCTTTATTAGTACAATTACAAATGAATGTGGGGAGGCCACACTAAAGGTTTTCTCAGCTATATCTGCAAATGTTAAGCAAACTAGTATTTCTGAAGTTGGTTACCTTCATTTTTTGCAAAATCAATAAATGCAGTAAAACTACATTTATGTTTTGCTCACCACGCCAGTTTCCCAGCATGCTTCATTGCAGGTAGATTTGTATGTATGTACATTGGTAAATGTTTCGGTATTGGTAATGTGCTACACAAAAATGAATGATGTACATTGTTTTACCAAATCCGGTCTTAGTGTTTGGACTTTTTCATCCGTTAATAAAATGTCTCTTCTAGTTTAAATGATTGAAGTCTTAATATTGACTATTTACTAGCCAGTTATTTAAAACGCATGCCGTGGATAGTGATTAAGTTCAAATTGTAAGAAATACTCACTGGCTAAATTCTTATAGAAATTACACATCACTTTACAAGCTAGATTTGATGTTGATTAAAGGTAACATCTTAAGGTAACTATAGCTGTAATATGATTTAGCATTTTTGCTAAACAAAATTGAAAACGTTCAATGTACTGTAGCATTCAGCTACAACAGCAATGTATGTTTTCAACACTAGCTTCACAGACAAATGCAAGAAGTTAATTTCTTGTTGTTTATGTGATTTTACATCAAATGTAAAACTTGTGACGGAATACTTATTAACAAACATTAAAGATGTTTATTAAGAAGACTTTTTCCAAGATTTGCAATATTACTTTGTATATAAGCTTGTAAAAATGTTTAGTGTTGCGTATTACTTTCTTAGTCAACCCTTTCACAACGTATCCCACCTCACCTTGCCACAGTGTAGTTGTGTTTAAGAGCATGTGATGCACCAATCCCCAAGCGCTGTTGGCTTAATAAGTTCAGTTTGCAAATGGGAATAGAAAACTGTACATACATAACATTTCAATGTAATGGCTTATTAATGTGAACAGGCCCCTATTAACTAGTTGTCTAAATGAATCATGACTCTTATTTGTTCGGACAGGTTGACACAGAGGGGCCAAATCCAGATTTTTTTTTGCTAGCATCAGTTAGCTTAGCTGACTTCAGGTATGAAATGTTAAGCAATAACAATTGCTCATTTTTGTGATTGCCGGAATTCCTGCTCATTGAATAACATAACACCTAGATGTAAAATGGTACAGCTAGACGCTAAATTGTAATATACGACTTCCATCAAAATGTTCGATCATGGCAAACATGAGTTATAACTAGTATACATAAAATGGTGGCTGTGGTAAATGTAATTTGTAACTGTAAAGTACTGGATAGATGAAAAGTCCTATAAGCTCTTTTCCATATCTATATCAGATTTTGGCGTGGTTGAGGTGCTGTGATGCATGTGTTGCACCAATTGCAAAGTTCTGTTGGCCAATGTGTTCTAGATTAAAAAAATACCATTTGTTCTTCTTTAGTGAGTAAATGGAAAAACCCACTTGCCAATTGGTGATGCCTAGGTTAACCAAGGTTTTCTTTAACCTTTCTGTGTGAGCTGTTTAGCAATTAACCCATATTTGATCCCCGAGGCTGAATTTACCCATGCAAGACTGTTAAAGCAATTATTGCATTCATCAGTCACCGACAGAAATCTATCGCTGGGTGCCTTTTTTTTGTTTCTATGTTCTACACTACACACTTCTTCATGTTTCATTGTCATTCCTATTTGACATCAGGTTCATGCAGGTCTGTAAATGGCCTTTGATTTCTTAACATTTTTACCATCCAACTAAAGCAAATTACCATATAGCCTTGAATTATATACTGTAATTTTCTTTTCTTTTCTTTTTCCCTGCCCCTTAAATAATAAATTATTATCGAATGATATAATAATTTCGCTAACATGATGTTGGATGGTCACTCGTACTGAACTGAAAGTCCATTGGCCAAGTGAAGCTATAATCCATAATTCAATTTTTTTTAAAACTGCCATTAGAAATTTACGATATCGTTAGCCACCAACCGTTGAAATACTCAGCAATCTATGGAAGTACTTGGACCTTTAAGTAACATCAAACCACAGTACATTTCCTGATGACGTCCATAGATTTCTTTGATAGTGGTGACTGAAGGTAGTTGAAGTTTGTAACAGATGTTTAACGAAATCTGAATTATTGATTACATTATTTCCGGGTCCATATAATTTGGGGCGGAAGGCTAGCCTAGTGGTCAAGAGGGTTGGCCTGTAAACGCAGGGTTGCTGGTTTTAAGCTGAGAAGGTGAAATAAAACTGCTGTTCTGTCTCTGAGCAAGACAGTTAACCCTAACTTCTCCCAGGTCATCGCTGTAAATATGAATGTGTTCTTAATATACTTACCTAAAGGAAGTTACGTTTTCTAATAAATCTTAGATACATCTTGAAAATTATATAATACAGTTTTTATGTTAACTAAAAGTCACCTGTTCTCTACGGCATCCCAATATATTGTAATAAAAGTGCAAAATGGACAAACCAGTACAAAGATACTTCAAATGTACTTTAAAGTTATTTGACAAAACGTAAAGTACATCAAATATGTCTGTGATTGTTGGTTTTGATGGTGATGGTGGTGCACAATCATCCTCAGGCTTACAGATCACTGGTTTCAAATTTTTATCTCAATCAGGAGTAGACACCTAAGTGGAGGTTTCTGAAGAACACATCAGAGCCTGTTATATGATAAATTCAACTACCTGTTTGAAACGCTTTATTTCCAGGCATAATGGATAATACTGTATGTGTCCGAGTCACATGCCACTAAAAATTTACTCACTGGAATACTTTTTCATTCAAATGTATTTTCCCAATAGTTTTGCTCTACAATCTTGATGCACCAATGTGGTGTTTAACAACGTGGTATTATACTCACTGTTTGGTTACGAATTGATCACATTCTACCATTTTCAAATCTAGTTTTAAATACAAATCCTGTCTGGGATTACTAAACACTAAATGAGGATCTTTGAAGTGCTGAAAACGCAATAGCACAACTATATATGAAATTTTCAACAACATGTTAGGGTCTCTTGAATCTGTGGTTAATTAGCTATATGTGTATGGGGAAACATTCTCCTTACTTAAGGGAAGGATTTTTTTACCAATGTATTTTCTCACAATATTTTGATTGAAATGTTTTACTTCGTTTTACTTTTTAAGCAAAAGCACAACCGGTCACAAAGAAAGTATATCTATTTCAATTACTTAAATTGTGCTTACTTTCAGGAAAAAATATGCATGTTAAATATATTCCTAACAATCTAAATATAAACAGAAATGTAAGGTTTTCTATTAACTATTACGTTAAATATCCAACCGCCTATTTATTTTTTCTAATGGTTCAACAGCTGTTCGAGATACTCAACCCTTTATTGTTCAAATGTCAATAGGATACACTCACCGAATCGATATAGCTTTACTCACGTTGCTTTCGAAAGTGACCTCCTTTGAAAGCAACGCGATGTTTATGAAACAGAAATCTTACATATAAAATAGCTACCTGTGTATCCACGGGTGCCCGTCTTCAGATGCGAAGTAGGAATAACTTTTTGTAGTCTAAAATATTCACTGGTGGAAAAATAAATGAATCACTTTCAACTTCTGAAAAAGCCTTGAATAAACCAATATATCCTGGTATATCATAAAGTTCCCCCCATCTCGAGCAGTCCAGGTGAGTCAAGATAATGCTTTCACGTACAGGTAAGCAATACACTCAATAGTGACAAAGTTTATAGGCTAGGTATCCTTTTCTTTTCGCAGGCTCCGCCTTTTCAGCGTGTCTTTTCTTTGAAGATACGCTCGCGCGGCTGGAAGTGTACTGTTAGTACTGTAAATGGGCATGGCTCACTTACGTTACAACAGTTGGGACCCATTGAGAAAGTCGACAAATCTTTGAGCACTCTTGTTACATGCTTTTGAGTTGCCTCAGTGTATGTAACTTTTCTTTCAAATCGATTAGGTTTGAGTACATTTCACTTTCATCTCAGAAACGTTTTCTTCAAGGCACTTGACCTCCCCCAAAAAATATCGAAATACTGTTATGAATTTTCTCGCAAATAGTGAAAAATAGTAAATAATAATAATCATTTTAAATAGGTTGACTTATTTCAATTTTAAACAGCACCTTTCATTTGTATTGGATTGCTTTTAAAATATGTCTTAATGCAAAGTAAGGGAAACCAATCTCTAAAATATATTTTCTCTGTATTGCCTAGTTGTTAAGCTTTATTTATTATTACGATTCTTTACAATTATTTTGAGGAGGTGGGAAAGGAGGCGGTAGAAACGGGATATTTTATGTGATGACAGAAGTTAGAAATACCTGATCACGTAACAGAACAATAATGAAAAACAACATTGTTTTTTTTAAATCAATCGTACAATGGAATCATTTAAACCTTTTAAAATCCTGATGTTTCGCACAGTTCTTCCTATGCATATAATGCATGTTATTTAAAGTTATAAAGTAATAAAATGTATAATTTATAACATTTGTAATGTGCTTTTCATTATACAAGAATAATCTCAAAGTTCATGAAATGTTATAATAACAATATATACATATGTATATATTATATTAATATCACACAGATATAACAATATTTTGATTAAAGTCCAGGAGGAAGAATATGAAAAAAATTGTCTTAAGGCCTGCTTGAAAAAGCCCTGAGACGGTCAGGAAGAAGTTCCAAGGCGTGGTGCTTTTTGGAAAAGGCGTTGTGCGGCTACTTACAACAACAAGTTATTTATTAATTGAGTTTGCATGCGCACACCCTCAGCTATTTCATATCCATAGTCAATACGGAATGAAACTAATGCACCGATATCACTTCATGCATCAAAAGTGCTGAGAGAAGGTCTCAGGCAAGAGATGTTGTTTGTGTGGAAGAATGACGCAGACGGACAGTGGCTAATCAGCAGGACCTGCAGCTACAACCACAGCAAGGTGTGGCATTGGAGTTCCCAGGCCTTTGCCATTGGTCGCTGCCCACAGGTGGTCGGCACTTAGGATGGTGTTGGACTCCATGAATAGCTGTTATCTGAGTCTGGTCTGAAGTGTGCCTAAATGTTTAAATCAGTTTTGTTTTTTTAAATCAGTTTCGATACAGATGTTTTTGTGCGAATACAGAGCCTGAAAGCGAGACTTTTGAAAAAAGTAAAAAATCTCACTTTGCAAGTAGTTAATTTTTAAGAACACTTTCACTACATGTCTGATAGTGCTACTTGTCTTGTTCATCGTTGTTTTGATGAGTTTGCAGCTTTGCAGAAACTAAAAAGGCCTAGTGGGGAAAGGACAGCCCTATAAACAAAATTGGCAAAAATAGCCTGTCCTGTTTGGGGAAACCTGGTATTCAACAAGGCCAGAGTTAAGCTCACCCACGCAATATCTCAGACAGTGCTGGCCCAATTTTGACTGAACGTGGGTAGATTATGTGTTTTTCCATTTACAATTCTAATCATTGGTCCAAGAGGGGGGAACTATGCTACACATTCGTGGGGGACAACTAGCTTACTGTTTTGTTGTGATTGGACTGGCCACCATGTCAACTCCTATGTCATTCCTTGCTACCTGAAATGGTATACCTTACCTTTTAGTTACTATGCGTACATACATTTACTGTAACCTACTTATAATAATAATCATAATAATAGATTCAATTGCTGCCGCGCCTCATAGGATGCTCATAGGAGCAAAAAAACAAACATGCAATTAGATGTAACGAAAGGTCATTGAACAGAGGCCACATCTGAAGAAGATGAGAGGGTCCGGTCGTCACGGCTTGAGCAGATAGAGAGAGTCAGAGTTGTGGTGATGGAGTCTGCTGATGATCTTGTCTAAACCTTGGAGTGAGCCTGGGTCTCTTAGCCGCTGGACTAGCACTGCCCCTTCGCATTTCTGCATTCCTGTATTTCCTGTACCTCTCATGCATTAACCAACTCCTCAGAATACGTTCTCAAAACATACAGTGTTACATTTAAGTCCTTTAGCAAGCGCTCTTGTCCCAAGCAACCTACTGTTGGTCAGTGCGTACATGTTCGTTCATTTCCATATTGAACCCCTCTGGGATTCAAACCAAAGCCCTGACATGAGATGAACCATCTGATCACAATGGAACCGGGACTATTAGTATGGAATCCATTTTCAGCTGCCCCCCATAGTCAGCTCTTCTGAAAGTCATGTCCTCAGGTCGACGACACGTCAAAAACATGGGTGCCTAATCAAAGTGTCTATCTAAATGCATAGTTCTTTTTCTTTTGCTTAATATGGGGAAACACCCTGTAAGTGTTGTCTGTGACGCCGAGTGTGAATGCCGATGAAATGTAATCCGATCACATCGTGTTACGACTCTCCCCAAACATCTCATTGCCAGTCCTTTTCAACTTTCACAAGTAATGCATCACAGTTGCTCACAGTTTTATCACCTTCTTCTAAAGGTTGCCTTTTTTTCCCTTGCTAAGGTAATTGCTTTCCTGTTGCGACTTGCTGGTGGAGTGACTTCAAATCAACTGACAAGAGACCATAGACAGACCGGCGGGAAGTGGGATACCTGCTGCCATCTACTTCGCCTTCTCAAAGTTTCTACTAATGATAAACCGCATATCTTTCTACGGTTTGGACTGCAACATAATAGGATTCATATGTGTGTGTATTTTGAATCAAATGGCCAAATTTGGATTCTGCTACAAAAACTAGGTTCAGTGTGTTACAAAAGTGCTTCCTTTTTTGGGGGATGTTACCTGTATTGAAGTTCACACAGAAAAGAATCCTTTCAATAGGGGATTGATCTTGTGTTGCGTTCTCACTAGCAAACTTAATCCGGATACACATGTACACAGTGAGAGATCAAGTTGCTGAATTGGGGACCACACACAATGCCTAAATGATGTTTACCAATGGCTTTCAATAGTCAGCCATATTTCTTTGTGGATAAAATGCTTTCAACCCCGAAAGAGTCTGTTTAATAACATTTAATTATAGTGCATTTAGGATCAATTACAAGAGGAGCTTACAAATTCTCTTAATGTTTTTAATTTGTTTGGATGGCATGTTTGCCAATTTCCTTTCATTGGTCATATAGGTGCTCCTTTCATACGTTTGTGTGTGCTTCTAAATTGTTCTTGTCATTTTATGGGTTTCACTTTTTGCCCCTTACACTTTAATAAAAGATCATTTCAGTAAAATACCATTTTAGTAGAAGACCATTTGATAATACAGATATATTCTGTTCTACCTGGAACCAAAAATAGTTTGCTTAGGGGGATAGCTAAATAATTGTTTTAAACATTTACTTTCTCTTTACCCCGAAAGTACAATTTCCAGAAGGGTTCTTCAGCAATCACTTTAGATGAAAATGTTTTGGGCTCAGGTAGAACCCGTTTTAGTCCCATGGTAAACCTTTTGGTTTTAGGTAGAACTATTTTGGGCAACAGCATAACAAAAAACTAAGGGTTCTCCAACAGGGTCAACTGAAGAACTGTTCTAAAACCCTCTTATGATATATTGTAAACTATGTTCTGAGAGTACACTGTCATTATAATAATGTAGATGATATGCTGATAGTACCTTGTTAATATTATACATTGAAGCACAGTGGTTCCCCCCTGTGTATATGCCAAGTGACCCCCATTTGGCCTTTTGCCCCTAGATAGGATCCACTGTTGAAGACCGTGTAATGAGAGTATACAGTCAGTATAATTTTTTGTTTGTTGTATAATAAGCATAGACTATATCTTGAGGGGACACCACCAATATATTACACCATAGACTGCAAGTATATCCTGAGAGTATATTTTCAATATAAATCATTTTAGACTATATCCAGAGAGTATACTGGGAATATAATATATTATTGAGAGTATGCTTTCAATATATTAGATTATATCCTAACATTTTCTGTCATACTAGGTTATATCCAGAGATTTTAGTGTCTATATACATACTAGGTTACAACATTTGAGTATATCTTCAATATGTACTACGTTATATGTAATAGGCTATATCCTGAGATTGTTCTGTATATATATATATACAAGGTTACATCCTGACATTATATCCTTGAGAGTATACAGTAAATAAATGCTAGGTTGTATTCTGACAGTATACTGATAATATATACTAGGTTATATCCTTAGAGTACACTGTCAATATATACTGGGCTAAATCCTGAGATTGTACTGTCAATATGTACTAGGTTTCATTGTGACAGCATACTGTCTACATATACAGCTCTGGGAAAAGCTAAAAGACCACTGCACCTTTTTTTTTCTTTTCCAAAAAAGTTGAAAAAGGAACATTCTGAGTGATGAACAGAAGAGTTCAATTTAAGAGACCACTGCAAATTGAACCCTTCGGTTCCTCACTCCAAACTTTCTGTTTCTGTAAAGGATTGAAAAAGGTGAAGTGTTCTCTTATTTTTTTCCAGAGCTGTATACACTAAGTTATATCCTGAAAGTATATTGTCAATATGTATTAGGGTATATCTTGAAAGTATACTGTCAATATTTAATAGGTTATATCCTGAGAGTATATTGTCAATATGTACTAGGTTAAATCCTGAGAGTATATTGTCAATATGTACTAGGTTAAATCCTTAGAGTATATTGTCAATATGTACTAGGTTAAATCCTGTGAGTATATTGTCAATATGTACTAGGTTATATTTTGAGAGTACACTGACTCACAGCCTCCATTTCAAGACAGGACACCCCATAATCTTTGCATCTTAAATCCTTCAGCTGTACCCTGGTTGCCAAGGCCCACTATAGAGTTAATCCACCGTCATCTCCTCATGTTGCTCCATGCTTCCTCTGCGTCAGTTCATATAAATCCATTAACACTCTAGGAGGCTTTCAGCTCTCGTCCTCAGGCACATTCTGTTTAGCTTGAATATCTCAAATGCGGAAGAAACATTCTTGGCACAATTTCAAATCACAGCGAAATGAATCATGCATCTCAGGGTTTGTTAAGATTCGTTTGGATTAAAGCTGTTTAAGAAAACAAATGTTGACGTGTCCATTGATAAATGACACAATTAACATGTTGTGGTAATCTGTTCCACACTTGTTGCAATCATCCCTCCAGCATTGTTTAAAAAAGACACAAAAGAATGCAGTTATATTAGTAGGAGACTAGAAGTGTTTATGTCTATGGCCTCCTGCATTTCTCATCCATTACTTTATTGCTGGACAATAAAACCAAACTGTTTTATGGACCTTTTTTTGTCCATTTATGTAAACAGATTTTATTTTGTTTTTGCAAATACACTTCATTTTAAAGTACTTAAATAAACCTGATTGAAACACAGCACAATACCATTAATTTAAACCAGGTGTATGAAAATAGTAAATTAATAAAGTACTTTTCTGTCTTAACATATAACCTATAAAATACACAAATCGAAGGACTGTTTTGAGTGGCTTTTCATTTTCAAATACAGAGAAAATTGTTTCTTTAAGTAACACACATTACAAATGCTCACATTTGAAACCCGGTCTGTTCTCATTGAGGAAAACGTTTTAAATAGAGACATTGTGTAAATAGCCTAGTATTGACAAGCCTACCATAAAACATGGTTTGTTTGAATCCCACGGGAACTACAATGGTGTCTCAGACAAAGCCTAACATCACCATAGGAGCCTTGAGAGGGATTGGCCAGATAAAGCCTCATTTCCCCTCAGAGGGGAAAACGTCCACTAGGGTAAACAGTAAGCATACAGTAGTACACTTCCTGCATCCTTGTTTACTATTTAAAATCCCATAAGAAGAGGAACCGGCGGCCGAGGGGGGGGGGGGGGGGGGGGGG
>JACXGK010003895.1:0-41736 GCA_016801125.1 Novumbra hubbsi | reverse complement strand
GGCTTGGGAGTTGTCTGGGGTAGGGGCTTGGGAGTTGTCTGGGGTAGGGGTTTGGGAGTTGTCTGGGGTAGGGGCTTGGGAGTTGTCTGGGGTAGGGGTTTGGCCTGTCAGAGGGTATTACTGTTGCTCTGACCTCGCAGTGAGACGGCCAGGGTGACAGTCTGGTTCAGCGGCGTTCTCCTATCCAGTACATCCGGAGCCGTTGCAGGAGTCCCAGTTTCAACAGCGCTCACCAACTAGAAGGGACGTGCATCCCATTATGCTGACTGGCCAAACACCAGGCAGACACAGTGGGACGTGGCAGGTAGAGGAGTACAAACGTGCGATAAAAAGGTACTTTACCAGCCGGGTATTTGCAAACTCTCTCTCCATGTGATTGGCGATGTCCTGCAAGGCTGCCAGCTGGGCGTCCATCTCGGACAGACGCGCCGTCACGTGGATACCCGGGGACCTTGACGGAGCTCCGCCAGGGGCCCCTGGACCCTTGGTCTCCGGGGGTTGGCTTGGGCGTTTGTCCTGCAGCAGGCGGAAAGTCAGCGGGTCTCCGCTGGGCTCAGGGTGGACTGGTGGAGCAGACCCGGGGCATGTTAGACAAAAGACAGGTCAATAGAACCCTACTGTGACTTAAGCAGAGTAGGTGTTCTGGACCCGGGCTACCTTGAAGGGCGTGGCGTTGGTCAACCCCTGGACTGGTGTCTGCAGTGACGGAGGCAGCCAGCAGGTGGAGCCGTGCGGAGGTGGGGGGAGAGGGTGGAACTGTGACGGCGTCTTGATCCCGCATGGCGGGCTTGGGGCGCAATGGCAAGTCCTGCAACAGAGCGTCGTCCTCCAGATCGACCACGTCGATGAACTGACGAGCCCGCGCCTCCTGCGGCAGAGAGAGACCAGCCGGCACGGTGAATAAAGGCGGAAAACAGGATGAATCCCCTTTAGTGGTGGATTGAACGTCTTCCATCAGGGCCCTCAATTAACAGTCCCCTCACCGTGTTCCCTTCAGGCTTCCTCTGAGTCTTCACCGGGTTCTCTGAGTCCGGGACCAGAGGTTCTCTGGGGAACCACGGATTCAGGAACAACTCAGGAGGGAGGGCGGCAGGTCTGGATGCAGCGGAAGTGACAGCAGCCCAGGCAAACGCAGCTTCACCCGAGCAAGGAGAAGCGGGGTCTGTGTTGGTGCCGGCGTCGTGGCTCTCCGGGGGTCTCTTGTGCGTGGAGGCAAAGGCATGGAGCTCAGCAGCTGTAGACCAAGCCCGGTCCACCAGGCCCTGACCCGTCAGCGTGGAGTCAAGGGTGCCCAGAGGGAACGCTAAGCCCTCATCAGGAGCTGACTCTACTGGCTCGTCCTTACTGGACTCCTGGGGGGGTATGATGGAATCCTCTGGTCTGAATGTGACCTCCCTTCTCTCTCCCTCTCTCCTCCGCCTCTCCTCTCTCCTCTTGCCATTATTCTTGGAGAGGGTGACGGTGGAGGGCGTTGCAGGGGTGTGGTTCTGTGCCTGGGTGTCCACTCTGAGGAGATGAAGCCTGGGCTCAGCCCCGCTCAGTCTTCCCCCGGCCAAGCCCATTAGCTCCTCCAGGGGGATGAGCCGCGGCAAAAGAGCCTGGGTGGTGTGGGGCAACACCCTCCTCGGAGGCTCCGGGCCTCCCTGTAGGAGCTGTAGTCCAGGCTGGTGGCCAGCGGCTGGTGGGAATATGGTCAGGGGGATGGAGGACAGGGGCAGGGGGGTGTGGGGGATTTGGGGACGAGGGTCGGGGTGAAAGCGGAGGAGGGGGAGGCCTTGAACAGGCGGGGGTCTGTGTGACAGGAGGGCCGGGGGGGGGTGAAAGGGCTCCTCCCATCTCGAAGCCTCCACATGGGACTGTGTGGCCCTGGGGGCCCGGTCCAGAGGGTGTCGGGGGGCGTATTGTGCCAGATTGTGGTATGACGGCGGAGCGGTGGACTCCCTCTCTGCCACCCTCCTCGGGGCAGCGGGATCATAAGGGCTGGGGTTGAGGTGAGGGGCCGGCGTAGTGCTGGGGGCCCAGGCTTCACGTACAGGGCCCGTTTCAACGAGACGGCCCTGGGACAGCAGACGGGGCAGCTGAAGCAGCTGCAACCCTGAGCTGTAGGGAGCGGTGCGTGTCGGGCCACCACCAGGGGGCAGTGTGACAAGGACACGGAGGGCGGTCTGGGCCGGCTCCACGGTGGTCAGCAGCCCGTGAGAGGATGGGATCAACGCCCTGGGTGCCCCCTGGATATCCCTGGACGGCTCAAGATGGACGGCTAATGGATGCATCTCCTGGATGGGTGGTTGGTCCGCGGGTCTGTCTAGCCCGGGAGGGGGCTCCGAGGCCACGCCGGTCTGGGGGGCGAGGGCCACGCCGGTCTGGGTCTGGGGGGCGAGGGCCACGCCGGTCTGGGTCTGGGGGGCGAGGGCCACGTCGGTCTGGGTCTGGGGGGCGAGGGCCACGCCGGTCTGGGTCTGGGGGGCGAGGGCCACGCCGGTCTGGGTCTGGGGGGCGAGGGCCACGCCGGTCTGTGGGGCGAGGGCCACGCCGGTCTGGGGCGGCATCATATTCGGATGATAGAGGGGCGCGTTTCTCTCTGAGAGGTTGACGAACGACGCCCCTACCACCTGCATCAGACTCATGAAGTTGACCTGCTGCAACTGACGAGAGAAAACACTGTCACAGGGAAATGTGGTTGCCACAACACCACACACTCTACATACACATCTCTATCGCCACATAATAACCTGGACCAGTTTGAACAGCTCGTCCTGCAGCAGCTGTCTGACCGGGTCAGTCTGGGCAGGCACGCTAGCAGCGGAACCAGGAAGAGGGGTGGCATTGGCGCTGCTCTGGGGCGGTGCTACGTCAGGGGCACTGTCTGCTGTCTGAGCCCCAGCCTGAGGAGCTGTCGGGGGGAGGGTTTGGGGTCCGGCCTGGGGAGAGCTGGCGGATCCTGGACCCTCGCTGGAAGGTGCGAGGTGAAACGGAAACACAAGTGAATGTCACAAAGGGTGCTTTTCATGTCAGCGATCCAAAGTTATATCTACAACAACAATGGAAAAAATAAATACTAAGCAAAATACAGTGTTTTGGGCTCATTTCTTATCAGTTCTTCTGGGGAAATCTGGCAAGAGTCTTAGGGAGCAAGATGAGACAAGAGACCCTGTTCACCATCGTCTCTACAACACACACGACCAGTCGTGTAAACTATATACAATGTCCAACTCTTTCAAAGGCCCGGCACAGAAAAAAGGCACTGTAGCATTTGTCTGCTCCAATCCTGTCTGTAACACCACACCGCGGCTTCAGTTTACCATCAGTAATAGTATCCTACTACCTCACCTCAGACAACACGCCATCGTAGTTATTGGCACTGGTGTCAGATACTGAATAACTACATCCATGTGTTTCATCCGGCCATTACTCACTGTGAGTTCACACGGTCCTCTTCTCTCTCTGAGCTCTGCAGGTCGGCCAGTGTTAATGCCTGGGGAGGAGAGACAGATTTGTTTTAACCAGACCGGATGTTTTAACCAGACATTTAAAGCTTGAAACCCGGAGGAACGCGGCTGGTGTGTTTCATGTGGGCGGTGCCCACCTGGCTTTTGGGGCTCGGTGTCTGACGGAGGCTCTTGATGTGGACACAGATGTTGGGGACCGGCAAAGAGGTTGATGACCTCCAGATCTCGTCACAATTGCTGTCATCTCCTTCATTATCAGAAGAAAGGTCTAGCTTGTTGTCTGGAAAGTCTGTCACACCAGTCCCAGGGTTGGAAGTGAATCCCTCGTGGTCATGCAAGGTCTCCTGGGACGTCTCTGCCTCCAGCCCCTCAGTCTGTGACTCACTGGAAAAGAAGAGATATTATTCTTATACAGAAAAAATATATAATACTCCCTTTCTTTCTAATTTTAACTCCCTTTCTTTCACACTTACTCCCTCACACTCACCCACGCACTCTCTCCACTCTCCCTGTAGCAGTCTCTCCCCCACGCAGTCTCTCCCCCCATGCAGTCTCCGTCACTCACTCAGACAGATGGCTGTGCCGTGGGTCTGGTTCTGGCACGGTGACAGGTGTGTCAGCTGACCCAGGGTAGCCCGTATCCACACTACTCCCTCTCTCCATTTTCCAGCCCACTTCAGGCCGCAGCACCGGAGCCACGGTCCACTGCCTGTCCGGTACCTGGGAAGGAGGGTGGATCGTAAAGCACATACAGTGGCTGTTCTGGACCGTATTACTACTTCATAGAGTCACTCGGATCCCTGTGGTCACCTGTAGGTGTCTGGTGTAGCGGTCCTTCCCCAGGGCGGTGGTGTACCTGCTCTCCAACATGCTGAGGGCTGTGAGCACCGCCGGAGCTGACGCCTTAACCCGAATTACCGGCCCGCCCCTCCCTGCGCCCGCCCCCCTCTCCTCCTCCTGGCCCCTGTGTCCCGGCAGCACCCTCTTGTCCGCCCAGCGCACCATCCACTCCAGTGGCCGGGCCAGCCCCGGAAACCGGGCCTCCAGTTGGGGATCCGGCTCACGCTGAAGCTCCATAGCCTCCGCGGAAGCCGGGGACCCGAAGGCCCAGCGCTCCGGCTGCTCCCAGGGGACCGCCCTCTGACCGGGGCTACCCTCCGAGCAAAGGTGGCCTCTCGGAGGTGGGCCGGCCCTTATTCTGCCACCGAACAAGCCCTGCTGCTTGGCAGCTCCGAGCCCGGGGAGGGACAGGGCGCTGGCAGACCCGCTGGTTTTGGATGTGGGAACCTCGCCGTGGGGAAACATAGGGAATGGTTCCAGCGTGGAACCAAGGTCTGGCGTGAAGCACCTCCCGGCTCGGAACACGGGGGTATCGCCCCCCCCAGGCCTCCGGGTCACGTGGCGCCCGACTCTCTGGCGCCGGCGCATGGTGGTGAGCACGTCGAATGTGAGGGAGTGAAGCTCCTTCTCTCTCAGCTGGCCTTGGAAGGACTTGAGCAGGGGGGGGTCACAGTCCTGATCCGGGCCGTCCTTCTCCAACACAAAGCTGAGGAAGAGCTCCAGGAAAAGCAGGTACTCCTCATCCTCCAGCTCAAACTCCCAGGTGCCCACCACGGGCAGTGCCGGGCAGGGGCTGTCCCCCGAAGCAGGGTCAGGGCCCGGGTGGTTCTGGGCCTCCTCCTGACCCCTCTGATCCACCGCAACTTCTTTCCTTCTAGGCTTGTCGGCTACGTCTGGCAGCTTTGCTCTCTTGCTGTCGCTGAAAACAAAACGGGTACCTGAGAAATACGGTGTGGATACAAGCATTACCGATGGATCCGATGTCTAAGCCTCTGGGCCTTCCTACCCGTGACGAGGCCTGAGCAGGTCAGAGGAGAGAGACTCCGAGGTGTCCATGGTGTCCCCCGCCACGTCTCCGTCACTGCACAGCAGGGGGCTCCCGCACTCAGTCAAGGTGCTGTTACTCGGGCTGGCACCCAGGGAGAACCTCCCCGGAACGACCGCTGCCCCCTGGGCTCCCCACCTCTCCTCCTCCTCCTCCCGCTCCCACAGGTAGAGCTCCACGGGAGCCAGGTGTCTGGCCAGATGCTTCAGGCCCTTTCTCCTCCGCTTGAGCCGCTCCTGCATCACTACCGCCAAAACCACCTCCTTCTCCTCGCTCCTCTGACCTTCTCGCCCGGACGCTGGAACCCGGGGAGAAAGAGAAGGACGAGAGGACTGTGATAACGGGGACGGAAGATTAGCGGGAGGCTAAAGCCAAGAAACAGAGGTAACTACCTGGGACAGAACATGACCTCAGTCTCTGCAGCAATGAGTTGTACTTCTCCCTGAGAGGAACCCTGACTGACTCCTCTCCCTCAGAGAAGGACCTGACCAGAGACTCCGCCACCTGGAGACAAACAACGCCCTGGCGTTAGACACAACCCCACCCTCCAGCTGCAAAGGGCGCGTGAGTGAGGTGAGAGGGTTTACCAGGGGTCCAGGGGGTAACTCAGAGACCAGGCTGAGGAGGGTGTCCTGGAGTATCTCCTCAGCGTTCAGGAAGCGGGAGAAGGGTAGGAAACGACAGGTCCAGCGGAGAGCCTCCTGGCCTGCTGTGGTCACCTCCCCGTCTGGGACCTGCGATGACGAAACACACCCATCAACACGTTCTTGACTGGCCTGGTCATGATAAAAGAACACACACACAGAGTTAAACCAGCTTCGCGTTGTACCTGGGCATTTTTCCCACAGTTCCTCGCGGCCTGATACTTCCGGCAAGACACGGAGAGCTTGTCCCTGACATGAAGCATCCAACAGAGGCCACACAGCTCTCTGAAGCAGACTGAAGGCAGACGGCTCTGGAATTAGGCTGTGATTCAACGGCTGACAGAACGTAAACGGTGTGAGGCACGAAGCGCCTTACTGATTGTTTGAATGGTGACAGAGTCCAGACTTCCATCCCCACTGGGTCCCAGTCTGAAGAACCCACAGCGGTTCACAAACTTCATCAGGCTCTCCGGAAAGGCGTCAGGCTCCCGCTGCTGCCGGAAGTACTTCAGATGGATCTAACGGGCAAACACCAAAGTAGCCACAAGAGTCGGCGCAACGAAGGCGACCACCTGAGAGTCAGACCAATCGAATGGACGGGAGGGGGCGGGGCCTAGCAAGGGAGGTGGGGTCAGGGGTGTGGCACCTTGTGTTGGAGGCGTCGGGAGCGTTGCAGGCGGCTGATGTACCACTGGGCAGCCGGGCGGGAGCAGCGGGCAGACCTCAGGAGGAGCAGCGCCCTCTGAAGGAGCCCTGACACCTTATGACGGGACGCCTCCTCCAACTGCTGCCCCAACACCCCAGACAGGTCCTAGGTAAAGGGAATGTGTTACAGCAACAGCCCTGAGCAGGACACACACACACTGCATTTAGAACACCTTTATGTAGAAAAATACCCCGAAGACTCATCTTCTCTAGTTAGATATCAACATGCGGGTGTCCTCTGTAGTACCTGTGTGTTGGCTGCAGGCTGGGGACAGTAGAGCGGGGGGGCGGGCAGGTACAGCCCCAGGGGCACCAGGGCGGGCAGGCCGGAGGCCAGGTCTTTGGCCGAGTCCAGAAGAGACCCCAGGGGCTGAGACAAGACATCCACGCCCGCCATGACGGACGCCTTCAGGATCTCCTGCACCGAACCCTGTAACGTCTCTGCGTCCTGCTCCTCCAGAGAGTCTGGAGGGGGGGGAGGGGGGGGTTGAATGATGAGCAGGAGTGAAAACAGACGAAGGGGAGGAGACAACTTGCACCGTCACACAGTCTGCCGCAACACACCGGTGAAGCTGTTGTAGCTCTCCTCGTCTCCCTCTGCCTGCCTGCCCAGTAGACACTCCAGCTGACCCCGAAAGATTCTCCCAGGCTCAAGGGCCGCTGGGAGCTGTAGTTCTCTCCACCTGAGCCTGGGGCGGCAACAGAGAGCTATTAGAAAACCGGCAGAGGTGTGACGGCCTTGTCCCAAATCCAGGCTGGTGACCCCACTGACCCGGTGAGGTCGTAGTGCTCCGTGCAGTAGGTTTTGTAGGCCAGGCCCAGGCAAACCGCCGTCTTCCAGTCCCCCAGGCGATGGGCCAGCCAGGTGGCCTCCGGAAGCAGCCCCCCTAGAAGCAGCAGGTCCTGGGCATAGCCCACCGTCCACACCCCTGATAGCTGCTGGCCCCGGACCGCCCCGGAGACCCTCTCCTGGCACAGGGGTACCAGACGCCCAACACCCGGGGCTGGCGGAGCGGGCGCACAGGTCAATAGTTAAACACACCAGCCTGTAGCGACAAATATCGTTGTGTGTGTTTGTCAACAGGTTCTTACGATGAGGGACGTGTAATGGGGGCAGTATGTCCACGTTGTGGGGAGGCAGGATAAGAAGGGGCTGGTTGGTGAAGTAGGAGGCCATGAAGCGGCCCAGGGTCTGGACTACGGCACAGGCAGCCTCTGGGTGGACGTCCGCGGGCAGCCAGGAAACGGGGTCAGCCTCGTCTACAACCAACACACGACCAGTTCAGCTGATACAGACAACGTGACGCTGACCCAACGTAAGTCGAAACCCTTTGTCGAATCTTCCCCTAAGCCAGGGAGTACTGACCACATACCGGTGTCGGGTGGCCCGCCGTGCGCCTGCGGTCCGGCCCGGCAGAGGAGAACACGGGCCATGTGGTCGCCCAGCCCCTGGGCTTCTTTCAGGCGGTACTCGAACAGCAGCCCGTACAGCAGAGACAGACACAGGCGCGTCTCCGCGAACGCACTCCGAGGCCCGCCTGGAACGAGACAAGAAGGCGAAGCGCTTGGATACCGACTGTTCCTCAAACACCACACACCAAAAACACCATCATCCTCACCTCTCTCCCTCTCCGCCCACAGCTCCGCCCTCCAAGCCCGGGTACTCTCTGGGTAGGACCCAAGCAGGAAGTGCTCTTCCCCTGTGTGACCAAAAGGCAGTTTGAATCGTCGCGTTCGGTATCGCATCAGCGTACGGACATCAGACACTGGCACAACTCCAGAGCGGTTCTGTCCTACCCGTGTAGCTCAGCAGAGCGGGCCCATCCTCCAGCCTGTCTCCCACCCGTTGCAGGGCTGCCTGGATCTGGGACAGGACCACGGACACGCGGCCACGCTCCTCCTCCCGGCCCGGAGCTCCCTGGTGGTACTTCAGCTCCTCCCAGCGCCGTAGGGCGTGTCTGTACAGCACACGCCAAACTCCCCGCAGCCTGGAGTAGAACCAAGTCAGAGGTATAGGACACGGATCTGACTGGAGGGCCCGGAAATGGTCGCACGGTTGCGCTAGAGAATGACTTACCTGCTGGAGGGCCTCTGGGAGGTGTCCTGCTGTACTGGTCCGGAAACCCCTCCTTCCTCCTCCTCTTGCAGGATGGGCACACAGTAGACATCCGTGAAGAAGGGTTTCTTCTGGAGGCCGTATGTGTGGTCCAGACTTTGGGAGGTCAGCTGCAGGAGGATCATGGCCGTTGACAGGGTCTGGAAGGAGGCCTCAGAGCCCGTCTGACCAGGGGGTGAGGCAAGGAGCAGGCCCACTAGATGTTGGGTGAGCTCCACCACCACCCCCAAGCAGCTCCTCCCCCCTGTGCGAAGGCCATCCCAGGGGAGGAACGAGAGAAGAGTCCTGAGGAAAAGTAGGAGGCGGGAGGAGAAGGGAATGGCAGTCTTCTTTTTTCTCCGCCCTGCGTGGGAGCTGGGGAGGGAGGTCACACGGAGTAGAGCGGCGAAGCGTACAGCACATTGGATAGCATAACTCAGCAGGCACTCTCTCTGCTCCACGGCGCCACCTAGTGACACGCCGAGGGCCCAGGCTGTCAGCAGGCTGCCTTGGACCACCTGGAGCTCAGGAGGGAAGGCCCTGGATCTTCTCTTGGAGTCCGCAGAGGTAGCATCTGGGTCAGATGGAGGACTGGGCTCAGGAGGACAGGGTCCAGGGTCAACCAGGGTGTCGGAGAGGGCATGCAGGGTGTCAAACATGGAGGCGAACTCCAGCCGACCTCCGTCCTCCACATGTGACCCAGCAGGCGGTCCTTCGAGATCCGAGTCGTCGTCAAAAAAAGCCTAAAGACGCATGACGAACAACCTGTACACAAATAAACACCGACCACGACCCAAGGAATGGGAACATTGTGCGTCAATCCACTGACCTGGACCCTCTGGACCAGCTCCCGGGTGTCCCCGAGGCCGGCACGGTCCTGCAGGAAAAGAGGCAGGGTGGACGGAGCGGTTGGGGCGGGGACCGGTGTGTGCCTGGCTCTCAGCTCCTGCGGACTTCCAAGCTTCAGATGGGACATAGACTCCAGCCACGCCCTGGCATGGGGCTGAAACAGCAGAGGAAGGACATTAATCGGAGTCAAAGGAAAAACGGACATCAGACGACCAGCCGTGACAAGCACCGAGGAGCCAGGCTGAAGCAGAGATGTGAGGTCGGGAACACGGTCGTCTAAATCCAAACCCGCGCAGGCCACCTCTCACCTGGGTTCTCCCCAGCACCCTGCTGGCCTCCTCCAGGCCCCGGGAGGTGTGGTGGAGCAGAGCCCCGAGGAGGGTGGCGGGGGAGGGCAGCTCCGGGACCCGCAGCACCGTGGCCATGTAGCCGTCTGACGCGATGAGGTAGGGCAGCCGCGGGTGCCAGGTCACGGAGTAGCGCTGCCGCAGGACGTCCCGGGCAGACAGACTGGAGCTGGACAGAGGGTCAACCCCGGCCGCGCCCGCAGAGACTGGGGGTCTGAGGACGGGTGCCGAGGAGGAGGGAGAGAGTGAGGAGCGAGTGAGAGGAGACGACCAAGCAGGACTGTTCATGGCGCAAAAGCAACGGGTCGCCATTTGTGAGTAGATCACAGTAGTTCAGTCCCATGCAGACGACAGGCATGTAATCAAGGGAGAAATTGTCTGCAGACATGTCAGTGATTTAACTGGATTTCAAGTGCCATCAAGCCAGTGAGAACGTTGAGTTAGGCTCTAGTAGAAGTGTGCTGTGCAGAATATCATGACCAAAACTGTGTTCATCTCTGAAGTACTTACTTGAGAACAATGACACAATGACCATGTTGGAAGAGAAGAGAGAGAGAAAGATGATCCAGATGACAGAAAAAAAGCAGAAATGGATCAAGACACAGGGAAAATAATCTACTGTGAGTTGTGGAAAAGAACATTCCTCCGATGGACTGCTGATGAAAAATCTCCAATTGATAGTATTTGATATTATAGTTCCTGCTGAAGAACTGACAGAGCACTAAAACAAGTCAGTTAGGCAGGCCTGAATATGTCAGATGATCAAAACTGGGTAGGATCATTTTCATGCTCACCTATAGGTGACTAATGGATGCAGGGGCAGGAAGTGAGCTGGACCAAAGTCCACGTTACACCCCGACGTAGACAGGGAGAGCAGCGCCCCCAGACGAACCAGCATGAGGAAGG
Organism: Novumbra hubbsi; assembly: GCA_016801125.1. NCBI lineage: Eukaryota > Metazoa > Chordata > Actinopteri > Esociformes > Umbridae > Novumbra > Novumbra hubbsi. The sequence goes on along the minus strand of JACXGK010003895.1, from coordinate 30,856 downwards.
AGCCCCTCTTCAGCACACAGGCCAGGTAGAGGCCTCCTGCAGCCCAACTCACAGTGCCCACCCAGTAGGACCTGCAGGACGAGGAGGGGTCATCATCTGAAGCATACCAGACAGGAGCCATCCTTCACATCCCTGGACACTAGTCACATAGCATGCTATGTTGATGCCTACCTCACATATCTAGAAGGGATGTTCAGATTCTTGTTGCCGCATCCCCCCAGTCCGCTGGACACGGTCACAAAGTTCTGAGTGCTCACAAACAGAACCTGGGTAGCCTGAAGACACGCAGGGAACCGACATGAACGGCAAGCTAGTCACCAGCTGCAGGCGCATCGCGCTTCTGTCGCACGGATGACTTGGTCACCTAGTGGTACGTCATGAGGAGGCCACGTGTGCTCTTACCCTGGGGTCTCTCTGGTTCAGGACTATGGCTAACAGCAGGCCTTCGGGGGAGAATGCTGACACCAGTGCCCCTCTGGACTTCACCGGACGACAGGGTGGGCTGAGGCGGGTCAGGGCGTACGTCTTGGTGACCCAATGTACCCTGTACCCAACAGGACTGCGAGAAAAAAAGATCTCGCAATGAAAGATGTTCTTGACGAGCAACGTAAGAACAAAAGCCTGAACCGTATTATAACAGTAGAAGGGTTGAGCCCTTGACCCGGAGGACTCTTTCCCGACACTCACCTGACACCGATCTTCTGGCCTTCATCCCATTGGATCTTCAGGAAAGTGACATGGAGCTCCACGCCCACGGTGAAAACAAACGCAGACAGGCAGACGTCCCCCACTGCCTGACATTGGGAGAAACAAGAAGGTCAAAGGAGACACAAAGGAATGACGGGGGGCATGGCCATTGTGACCCTTCCTCACCTCCCCCTTGATGAAGATGCTGTGTGGGGATGTCTCCTTGTCCTTCAGGGACGGCAGAGAGATGTGTTCAGGGTGTTGTATCTGAGCCCAGCGTCCTCGGGCCGGGCCATCGCGCAGGCCTGCCAGGTCCCGCACATCCACACACTCCCACAGGAACACCTGCCCAGTAACAGACAGCAGCAACGCCCGCATCCCATCCTCAGAAACCCCTAAAGAAAGGCGCATTCTAGAATCTGTGTACACACACACACACACGCAGTAAGAACATGAAGCTGTTTAGGCAAGCTAGAAAAGGCTCATTCTGGTACTGGCCGGAGCACATACAGACCTTGTGCCACATTGATAACCTGAGCTAAGGTAGGGACAGCTGATGCCATTTTTAACAAGTCTTTGTCTCTGTTCCATAAAAACATCTCTCCTGAGACCAGCAGTCCTGCAAGCCACACACCTACAAACAGAAGGAAATCATGGGACTGACGATTGCTGCTGTGTTCATGGAATCAAATCGGGTTGAAATGAGAAGAAACGTGAAGGTGTACCGTTCTGGGATGCAGCCATTGTTACCACCCTGGGGAGCATAGTGTGCAGCTTCGGGGTCTTCTTCTTGGTCCGTCCAGAGACCATGTTGATCTCACTAATCCTCTTGTCATCCAGTAGGAAAACAGACTCATTCTCCTGGAAAAACCAATGGATTGGCACAAAATGCACAGATAATACGTGTTTTTAAATGCTAGTTCATGGAATGAACATGGTTTATTCATTCTCTGCAATCAAATATTATTCATATTTTACACATAATACGTGTCTGTTTAATTCTAGGTAATTGTATGTTGCATCTCTGCATTCAAATATTGTTAATATATACATAGACATCACTATCTCAGTGTCCTCACCAATCCGAGCCAACAGAACCGTGGCCATGGTTTCTTTCGTTTGATGCTGGATGACAACACAACCTCCATCTTAAGTTCCATTTAATCAGTACTATTCACATCAACCCCTTTTAAGATTAATGAGGATTTCATCTCACTGTCAGGTCAAATTGATGTTTCATAATGGTATTGGTAAGGACTAGCTAAACGAATCAAGGGAAAATAGAGCACAACACCGATCAGATAGTCACATGCCCAACAAAAGTGATAAAACAACGCTGATTTAGCTTCTGTCTAGAATGCGTGTTATGCTACTGTGGCGTCCACAGCAACAAGCCATGGTTGGCTAGCTATGCTGTTTGCTAATATTAGCGGATGCTAACAACAACGAGAACAAAATAATAGTGGCATTTAATCTCAAATATCATGAATATGAATCAAATATTATTATTGTTTAAGATCACTGCAATAGTAATAACTACTGAAATAATTACACTAAATTATTTTAATACTATAAAATCGAAGTATTTCAAATTTCCCTCCGCTTCCTGAGTTGGAAAAGAGTTTCCCATGATCCTAAGTCATAAACCGAGTGAAGCCAACGCGTTGCCTTGGAGCTGCCTTGGAATTAGAAAAAACCCGGAGACAATATGTTACTTGTGCCAAACTGAGATAAAAATCTACTGACGTCTTGCGGTGGATATGAGTACTATCGCTGTCATACAGCGAATTCGAGAGCATTTTGCGTTTAGTAATTTAGTCCTTATGTCCTTTCTGAGGGTCCGTAGTTGCATCCTATTTTCAGTGCATGCGTCAGACAGCAGGCAGTTGATTTGTTCATCTACATTAAAGCTTTGTGCATTTCCTCAAAATGTAAGAGATCAACAGTGGTGGCTAAAACAGCTTTATAGATTTTCTACGGTAGTTAGTTGCTTCTGGATTTGGTTATATCGTTTTGATTCTCCTTTTGCTGGCAACGATGTCTTTCAGAAAGGTAACAAAGCTGATGTGTGGGCTTGCCGGTGGATCCGCATTTCTTGTGGCACTGGCTGAATCGAAAGGATATTATTTTGAAAGAACGAAAAATAACGACGGTTTTAGAAAATGTAATGTACTAAGTGTTCTCCAAGCAGCAGTGCCTCAGACTTGGTCTCCAAGCCGAGACCACGCCGTGACTGCCTGGGACAGTAACTGGGATAAGTAAGTTTAAATTAGCCCACACAGCATATTCATTTCTCGTCTCACGATTACAGATCTCAGCAAAGTGTGATGTGTAAACCGGTTCAGAACTACATAATCAATGTCATAGATTATTTGTTAACGGTTATTATGGGAATTTGTGCATGCTTGTAATTTCATTGTTCACTCATTCACTAATGTAAGTATGTTCGTATTTTTAAGGCGTGATCCCCTTACACTGACCAATGGGAAGAAAAAGAAGGAAAAAGAGATCTCAATTGAAGAACTGAACGCAGAGGTGGAGAACAACAAACCCAAAGCCACCCGTCACATCTTCTTGATCCGCCACTCTCAGTACAACCTGAATGGTTCTGTAGACAAGGAGAGGATCCTAACCCCTCTAGGTATGTTTTTGGTCCAGCAGCGCCAAGTATCATTTTGGGTCAATTCTTCGGCAAAAAAACACTATTTTGATGTACAGAATTTATGAAGCCCATTACTGAGAAAGTAGCCATTAAAAACCCTATGAACAAGAGTGCCGGTTTAATCCAACGAAGCCACTGATTGATTGGTTGATTTGTTGACTAGGTCGGGAGCAAGCTGAATACACTGGTCAGCGATTAGCTGCCCTGGGGTTGAAGTATGATGTCATGGTCCACTCCACCATGACTCGTGCCACAGAGACGGCCAACATCATCAGCAAGCATCTCCCAGGTCAAAGACAAAATGACATGCGTCATTCTAACCTCAAACTCAAAGTCATTCTAAGCCTCCAAACTGATCAATTTCATTACCCAGGAATGTGTCTGTGTTTTAGATGTGGAAAAATTAAGCTGTGACCTGCTTCGAGAAGGTGCTCCCATTGAGCCCGTGCCCTCGATCTCCTGGAAACCAGACTGTGTGGTGAGTAACTGCTGTTATAAATCTTGTTCCTTTCACCTATTTTTATTCTTAAGGGCTTTCCACTTAATAAAATCAATTTAGCTTGAGTTTCCAAGCAATCTGCATTAAGTGCTGTGCAAAATCTGACCGTTGCCATGTAAACACATCCCTTGTTCAATTTGTGTTCTTTTTTTTCAGTATCACGAGGATGGCGCTCGGATCGAGGCAGCGTTCCGCCGTTACATCCACCGGGCAGATGCCAAGCAGACAGAGGATAGCTACGAGATCATTGTGTGCCATGCAAATGTTATTCGCTACTTTGTATGCAGGTCAGTGAATCACCCAGGAATGTTGCCTGGTTCTGCCAATACCTAGGTAGAGATATTCCTCAGGGGACATTGAAGGTTCATAGATTACAGGGAGTACCGTGCGTTTCAAAAGTATTCAAATTCCGGGCCATTTTTCAAGGCACTGTATATGCTAGCCAACAATATGTTGTAAATCAAGTCAAATTGTCCATATTCCAGTTTCTCTTTGACCTTTAAATAGTGACCATCTTTACGCATTATTGTGAGGTCAGACAGGTAAACTAACTCAATTATTTGTTTAAGCTTGTTTTCATCTTTTGTAGTTTAAGAACTTTTTGATGTTTTAGTTTTTTTTTTAATCCTATGCACATTTGGAATATGTGCCCTACAAATGGAATGTTATTAATGTTAAATGTTCTTAAGGAATGGTTTCTCCTGGTGGTTCCAGGGCTCTGCAGTTTCCCCCAGAAGGTTGGCTGCGACTGGGCCTGAATAACGGCAGCATCACCTGGCTCACCATAAGGCCCAGTGGCAGGGTGGGACTGAGGATGATGGGGGACTCAGGCTTTATGCCTCCAGACAAACTCACCCGTACCTGAATCTCCTCTCTGACACCTCTGACACTCCACCACTACTGACGGGCCCCATTTATCCTGACCTCCTGAAGTTTTGCTGTCACACTTAAATCATCATTTACCTTTCACATGACGGTTTTTCCGGTGTTCATTATTTTAATTTTATATTCTGAAAAAGAAAACGTTTGGAATAATGTATTTTAGAAAGTGCCATTTCTTAGTAAATGATTTATTTGATAATGCTTTATTACATTTTATGAATAAACATGAAGAAACATTATCTAAATACATCCATAATTGTTTTTCTTGTTTATAGTTATATGTTAAATAGCTAAACTGGGATATTTTTTAATTAATTCTGAAATGACATTAACAATATAAAAATGACTTGAAAAGGTCAACTATAAAATCCTTATCATTGCATATTTATGTATTTGCACATATTAAATGTGACGTTGGCACACGGAGGTGGGTACACTCCGCTCATAGAGCAGTTTTTAGCCGTGTATCTACTAGAAGAGCATCCGAGCACTGAGAACATGCATAAGTGCTGTAGGTAGATCGCATTTGTGCAAAGATCAGTTCAATAGTAACCAGAAAAGGTTAAGTGTTTGATCGAGCAGGCTCTTGTTGAGCTCAGCCAAACGAGTTGGACACTAGCACAAGAGTTAAATGACAACAGGTACGCTTCAAAATGGATATGTAGTTGTTCCCTACTTGGGTTATAAAGTTAGTTGTAGGACTATGGATCTGCTGCGGTGGAACAGGATGTTGGATAATATTCTCTTATTTGTGCAATGCCACTTTTAGATCCTGGTAGGTGACATGCTGTTATTTAGGATTTCCCTGTCAGTTTGGGGAGCGGAGGAGAGTCCGGCAGAGGATGTTCTCGGTGTAACAGCTCTGGACAGGAGTGGGGCATCCTGGGCTGTGAACACTGTGCCCGCTGGGAGTACGGTTCGGTGTCCCGGTGGAGCTTTTCCTCCTGGTGGGGCTTGGCCAGCTGGAAATACACAAACACAGCAACGTCAACAAAGCGTTGATACAACATAAAGAAACCAAATAGACATCTAGCACACCTTTGCCTCTGTGAAGAGGGGTATGGCAGGATGATGTTCCACCACTTGGTAATGCAGGGGTGTGTCTCCGGGTCAATCTCCACATTATTAAGTGCCGCAAAGACCTCATTGTCCAGTTTAGTGGGGGAATCCCTGCAAGAAAGTCCCAGTACAGTGAAAAGTGTATCATATCGTTCAAAATTAAAGTACATTTGCCGGGAGGGGGATGGTGTTCAGTGTATTATTAGCAGGTTAAAAATACAATTTACCTAATCAGATTCAGCATGTATGGCTTGTCTGATGGATTATGTTTTAGAATTTTTATTTATTTAAATACTTACCCATCCATAAACATTCCCTGTCTTGGGCTCGGAGGGGTTTCAGTCATCAGAATTGAGGCGTCTCCCTCTGTGGATTTGTAAGATGTGCTAGATGATCCTGAGCTTCTCCTATCTCTTCTCCAGTCACCCTCATCTCTGGGCCCACTTGTGCCCTCGGAGTCTGAGCCCTCATCAGCTGTCAGATACTCTTCTGAGCTGGAGATAGAGAGCTCCTCCACGAGCCTCTTGCTGTGGCCCCAGGTCCTCCAGAAGCTACTGTCCCCCAGGCTCAGGCACTCTTTTCTAGGTGAAGAGGGTTCCACACAACCCTCAACACTCTCTTGGGCTCCCACGTGAACATAGCCACACTTCAGGTTTGCTTTTTCAAACTCTGGCAGAAGGTTACATACAGGGGACCTGGAACTGCTCTCTGGCAGGGGTTGTCTGTCATTCAGGATATGGTTGGTCAGCATGTGGCTCTGGTTCTGCTTCTCTAGAATGATATGTAACAAGATATATTGAACAACCCGGGTTCCAAAACAGTTGGGACGCTGCCTAAAATGTAAATACAGAAGGAAATGATGTGCAAAACATTTAAATCCTATATTCAATTGAAAAATAGTACGAAGTCAACATATCAAATGTTGAAACTGAGATATGTTATTGTTTCTTGAAAAATATATGCCAACAATCAGACATCATTCTGTAGTGGAAATCACTGCATGGACTCAGGAACACTTAAGAAAACCACTGTCTGTGAAAACAGTATGTCCCAGCATCCACAAAGTTAAAACTCCACCATGCAAAGAAGAAACCAGATATTAAGAATATCCAGAACCACCACTGCCTTCTCTGGGCCGGAGTTCATTAAAGATGGACTGAGGTGAGGTGGAAAACAGTCCTGTGGTTTGATTAATCAAAATGTGACACATCCTCTGGCCTAAAGAGAAGGACCTCTTTCATCAGTGCACCGTTCAAAAGCCAACATCCATGATGGTATGGGGGTGTATAAGTTCCCATGCCATGGTGCTTATTTCAGCAAGACAATGCCAAACCATATTCTGCATGTATTACAACAGCATGACTCCGTAGTAAAAGTCTGGCTGCTAAACCAGACATGCCACTCATTAAAAACATTTGGCATGTTATGAAACATAGAAATAAAAAATAAAAAATGAACTTTTGACCAGTAGCCATCATAAATCAGGCAAGAATGGGAATACATTTCACTTTCAACAGCTATTAGTCTTTTCAGTTCCGAAAAGCTTACAGAGTATTATTAAAAGGAGAGGTGATGCACAGTGGTAAACATGCACCTGTCCCAAATTATTTTGCCACATGTTCCTGGCATCAAATAACATTTGTATTTTTCCCAAAATAATCAAATGTTTCCATTCAACATTTGATATGATGTCTATTTTCAATGTAAAATAGGGTTCAAATGATTTGCATGTCATTCAATCTGTTATAATTTGCATTTTACAATAAAACATACAATCCAGAGGTCATAGGTGCTATGGAATTACTTACCTTTGGAGAGTGTCACTGTTTTAAATCCACCACTGGAGCCCTCTGGCCTGGCAGATTCATTCTGATCCTTCCTATCCAGATACTCCTCCAGCCTCCTCAGTCCCTCCTCTGTAGACAGGTCAATAAAGCTACCCAGGAAGTCCCAGTACTCCACCCAAGGATGCCCCATATCATGTGCAATCTCCCTGTTGACAGACATCAATCAGACAACACGCCGCTGTAACACGATGGTTGCATTTAGCACCCAAAAGATGTGGGATGTTTGATCCTGATCACAGTTACCAGCCCACTGACCACTTACCTCCCCACACGCTCTGCACCCCTGTCAGGGTCGGATTTGAGAATACGATGGAAGTACTCTGCTCGATCCCGGGGTGGAGTTTTCCATAGTCTGTGGAACTCATCTGCCTGGGAAAGATGTTGTTATGGTCTTGAGACATTGAAAGACAAATGAATATGTAGGTATCACATACATATTACAGATACATTGTAATACTAATGCGACATGGTATTAAGAATGAATGTCCAATAACGGCACTACCTTAGAAGGACTAAGAGGGCCCACATATGCTCTCACAGTCATGACAGGGTCTATGGGACTCCCAACCACTCCAGATCCCAGGAAACAAAAATCCACTTCCAATGAGCTTGGAGACCATGGCAAGCCAATCACAGGCTGGAAGCTGTTGTCTGTATCCCTCAGTAATGGGACATAATGCCGTTCTGATTGAGAACGGGTCCAAGTTAATAATGTATTATGAGTTCATATTGGCACACAAAAAAGGTCAGGAGTTGGCAACCATATAAACATACCTTCTAAATACTTCTTGATCATCTTCTTTATGTCCGAGCTTTTGTTCTTTCTCTCACATATCACCTGTAAAGTGAATCGTTACCTCTTTTAAGATGTGGTGTTTTTACTTAAAATGAAGGGGACAATATACTTTTAACATTATGCTATATGATAAATAGATAGTAGTTATCAACGCAATTAGATCAGTAAAACAGGATGTCATAACCATGGTATACAGCTGTCTATCAGCCAATCAGCATTGAGAATTTAAACCACCCAGTTGATGAAGAATCTACAACAGCCATTGGCAGGGCTTTTAGCCAATCACCATCCATGGTTTAAACAAACTGGAGTGCCAACAAAATGATTTAGTATTTCATAGCCGTAATGTGACTTACACTAGAAGGTTTCTGGTTGTATTTGTTCTGTCTGTGTTTGTCAGTGGCAGGATGGGAACACAGCACATTGACCACATCTGGATGCCCAAACTTACAGGCAAAGTGAAGAGGCGTTTCATTGCTCTGCGGGACACATTCAGCATATCTCAGGAAGAGATCAACAACGGACCGACTCTTGACAGGCCTTAAATGTATGCAGGATTTATGCTAGCTTCCAACTGCTGCTGCGTTAAAGAGTTAAAGGTCACGTAAGTCCTCACTGCTTTGTCGGGAGTGTTGAGGTACAGGTCTACGAGGTAGCGGATGCGTTGGCGTAGCATGGCCTCCTGGTCCTCAGGATACATGAGTCGCATGAATTCCGGGCTTTCCAACGTGTCCAGGAGGAGCTGCACCATCTCAGGCTGGTTCTCTTTGGCTGCGACGTGCAAGACGTTGTAATGGCACCCTTCCTAAAAATGGGAAGTCATTCGTCCATGTAACAACATGCGAGCCAAATCCTGCTCCTTTGATGGAGTTGGTAGAACTATGGATAGTATCAAACGTACGTGGACGATGGTGGGGTTGTCTCCAGATCCGATGAGGTAACGTGGGTTGTCCCAGACGAGCTGGTTGAAGGCTTCTCTGTCTCCTTCTTCCACAGCCTTCCTCAGCCTGGCTGTCAAGTCCTGGGTGCGTGGGCTGCGAAACTCATTTGCCCTCTCCGGGTTCACAGGTGAGTCAACCCCTGCACTGGGTCTGTCTAGGAGAAGAGCATTGTTGTAGGAACGCAGGTTTGCATGGAGGAAGTAGCTCAGTCAAAAACCTTCTTCTTGCTCATTGTACAGTAGACAAAGTAAGTCGATCTCTATCTTATAAGTAGCTCTATATTAGATGAAGCTACACTTTAAAGCTTTAAATAAAGCCTTAAATAAAGCCTTAAATAAAGCTTTAAAATTCTTCCAGTGATCAGTGGAAAATGTTGGAAAATGTATAATACATGAATGACGACCATGACAAATACAAGACTGATTGCTCAAGCAGATATATTTTTCTTTTGGCTCTGTAACTAATGTTTTTCCTGGCCTCTCCGGCTTTGCTACCTGGCTAGTTAATCAATCCTGTTTGCTGTAGACGGTGACCACCTGATATAATGTCGCATGTGATCATATTCACAGCTTGAGGTTTCTATTGATGAATTATGCAACTTTTCTTAATGGTAAATCGGCCTGTGAACTAGACACACCATACCTCTACTGACCACAGGTTCTAGCATCCCCCCTGGCCCACCCGGGGTAGAGTTGGTTGAAGTGGGGCTATGTTCACCGAAGCCTTTTGAGAATTCTTCGGCTTCCTCTCGTGTTGGGAAGGCCTTAAACCTGGGCGCTTTCATTGTCCCCATGGCGCTCAGAGCCTTCTTCCAGTCCACATACACATGGACTTTGTCTAATGGGGGAGACATAATGATTTTCACTCATGAAGTCTCCATTATGCTACTAAACAGCAACGCAGGTCTTACCGTCAGTAACCAGCGCCTCCTCCCAATGAGGACGTACACCATAGTAAACCAGAGGACCTGGTTGATCCAATATCTCCGTCACTTTGCCTTCCTCCTCTGACAAGTTGAGATCCTGACAGTGCTCTTGCTCTGCTCTGTCGGTTAAGTATCCGGAATTCTCAATGTTGGAAGAGCTTCCTCCATCAGACACCACTTCATTCTCTACTTGCTTCTCCAGGAGGGTTCTGGCCAGCTTCCTCTCAAAAATGGCTCTTGTAGTGACAGTGAGTGGACCACATTTCAACCCGGCCCCGATAATTTCCTGCCGGAGCTGATCTGGACTCAGGGTTTGCAGCCTGGTCATGGCTTCCTCCATGTTGCTGTCTCTACCTGGGACAAATACATGTATGGCAGCAAGAGAACAGACAATTAATACATTCTGAAAAATACATTCAAATAGCTGTAGTCAAATGACACACAGGCATTTGACTGAGGCGAATTGTGCAACAGAAAAAAACAATGTGTTTTCACTTGTTGTTCCTGAACAATAGACTTGCACAGAAAAGAAAATCACACACATTGTGGGTTCAGATGATACTAAGATCCTCATTGTTCAGATGATCCTAAGACAAATGCAGCATGGTTTAAATTGTGACTAAATGACTGATCAGATAACTTGCTATTGAACCACTCTTTTCAAATTCTACTGAATATCAAATGCATAATTCTCACGGAGATCCAGTAACAACATTTTAATATAAGCAGTCACTAGAGTAAGTTGCTTCTGATTTACTAAATTAAATTATTACTAATGTAAACAAAACAAAAATACATCAAAACAACTGATCTACCGAATAGCCTTACACATTATCTTAAACAGTATTGTATCTGTTGTGCAGTGAAACGACAGCACGTTTTTGTTATTGCAAAAATGTAGCTCTAGCATGTCTTCTGTAAAGCCTGTTACTTATCTGTTTACATCTTAGAGCAACGCGAGCTCATTGGTTGTTTCAACAAGACGTTCCCGATATTACGTCATTTGTGTCAAATAGTTGGCAAATTTATCATGTGCAATTTAATATATAAAGTGGCACCTCAATTGCATTGTATTCATACAATTACGCATACATTATTAGGACTACGACACGGATCCAATTTTCACAACAGCTGGTCGTTTGTCCGGGTTATCCCGACCTTTCATTCGTTACGATAAAGGTGCAGCAGCTAATCTACAGATGTTAGATGTTTGCTAATGCAATCCATAATAAGAAACAGTCAAATACCTTACAATACTTCACAGACTCGTTCAAGAAGTCATTACATTATTTCCTGACCAAACGGTATGTCCACAGCTCTTCAACCGGGGTATATTCAAGAACATGAATGTTTTAATAATGTAATTGTAGAGCAGTAAGATTTAAAAGTTAACCAAATAATTTACCGGAAGTATAAATCTGAAGCATAAGGAAGTCGTTTTCACAACCTGTCACGAAGAGAGAAAGCCCAGTGGCTGAGCAGTACAAGCCTACGGAACAGGGACAACATTCCGCAGATTATCTAATCGATGAAACATTTGATCTCACTTCTAGTCTCAGTTTTCTGGCACAGAATATGCTAAGAACAACATGTATTTGTGATGAGAGTGTACGAAAAATTTGGTTATTGCCAGCTCAATATAGCCAGCAGGTGGCAGTACATAATCAAATAATAACTTTTTCAATCAAAGAAAGTTGATAATAAATACTACGCACAATAAAATATAACCTATGAACATATAGACATTGCATTTTTTATGTTTTAATTGATAAAAGACATATTTAGGAAATAAAAACGTCCACTCCTCACCTGAGACCAGGAAATATTGTCCACCCAAAGATACTCCTATTAAACAGTAATTGGAGGGAGGGATAAAGCCATTTGAAGATAATGCATCTCCCTCCATTAGTCTCATTGACATCGTTGAACCTAAGTCATAAAACTATTTTCTGACCCAGCTAAACATCTCAATTTGTTCATTATAATTATAGTGATATTGTTATAATTATAATGAAAGAGTTGAGATGCTTAGCTACTCCCGACCCTTTTACAGATAGTAAAGCTATCGGAGTTACCCCTGACCCCTGCTGGAATTTAATTATCCATGCACTTTTCCCCTCTCATCATGATAGAGCTGAGGGGAGTCAGTGGCGTGGGGTGAGAGAGGAGACACTGCAGAGAAGTTCATCGGTTCATTCGCTTAGCGCCTGCCAGGCACAGATGGTATTTTTTATTAGTATCAGCGCCAAGTTTATTCCGCTCTGAGGAGACTGTAGAGGTAGGGCCTGCCTGACATCCTCTTTAGTGAGAGACAACCAGCTGATGTGGAATTGTCAAGGGCAGCAGTTAAATAGCACGGCTGAGATAGGATGTATGGAGTTTGCCTGAGCACGGAGGGCTCAAATGTTTTGTCCAAAAAAGTCCAAACAAAACTGCAAGTTTATTTTATCATGTTGACAATTCAAACCAAGCAGTTGCTATGTTTAATACAGAAAATATGAAACAATTTCTAACAAATGTTTTGAGCATTACCATTATAACCAGAATGGACAAAAATGCCAGATAATCAGATCCTGACACGTTTGACAACAGGTTTTCCTATGTGAAAATCCAACATGCTACACAGTTATAATAGATTAACATCACGTGTAATGTTTTGTATTGGTGAATTTAAGATCAAAGATATCCTCCCCCACCTTTCATGGGTCAATGCCATTATGTGGATGGTTTTCAATTTTATTTTTCCAACATTCCCTAAAAGCATTTTGCAGATTGCAGACAGCTTTTGCATGTTGTTTTTGTTTGTTACATTTGGCAGGATAAATGAATGCATATTTGCCTTCCGGTTTCCACTTGTTCATTTTATTGTTTTTGATAATCAGCTCTCTGGATTAAAAATAATCTTTCTCATTGTTGTTTCTCCTTCAAGTGATATCTCAATATAATCAAGATGTTGATGTTCACAGCTTTTTTAATGATTCATATACCATTATGTCTGCGTGTGTGTGTTTTAACAGATTTGCTAAGTAGGGAAAAGCACAGTGTTTGGCCAATACCATGAAGACATCGTATTGTTAAGATCTTGATATTAATGAAGGAGAATATGGGGTGAGAGGGAAAAATGAACATGCTGCAAAATGACTGAATCTGTTTGAGAATGGTAAAATCATCTAAATGTATATATAGCTAAACACTAATTGACTACTCTTAGAGTTTTTCAGTTGAGCTCCCTCTTGATAGTTGGGGTTAATTGCTACATCAAAGGCATCCTGCTTTAGACAGTCGTAATTTTCTAATGAAACGTCAAAAAGAGGAGAAAAAGTTACAAAAATTACTAAAAAGAGAGGATTATACATATTATATTTTTATTATATATATTATTATTATATTTTCTCCACATCATTTGTATAAATGGAGGGAATTTATAACTCATCCATAGAGTCAATATTCTATTTAGACTGCTCATCTATTCTATTTGAAAGATTTTCAAAGTTGTGTTCTATATCTATAGGACAAACTGTAAATCTGAAATAAACAATATTTAAATCAAAGTATTTGTTCAAACCAGTTCCAGTACTAACACTAAGAACTCTTAAAGACGTAAGTGTAAGTTGTAAACGAAGGCTTTACAATCGCATCAGGTAAAAAGCAGAGGGCCCAAACGATTCTGCTGTCAAGCTCAAATGGATCAAAGTAATTTATCTTTGATTGATGTACTAATTTATGAATTCCTGTATTTAGTATTGTTTAAAGCTGGCAGCAGCAAGAGTTACTGGAAGAACATTTCTTGAACCAGGGTCGGCATAGTAACCTAATTTGTCATCTGAAGGTAATTTTTTATATTGAATAATAGCACTTAGGGGTACTATCCAGAAATACATATTTCAATAGTCTACATGAAAGCAGCTGTTGGTTTGCATGTCAATGTTCTGTTTTGTTTAAAGAACACAGCTGGGAAATGTCAAAGGTCAGCTGCATTTTTTTATCGGTAATGTGTTTATTGTCTCGAACGCAGTCGAAATATTCACCGAGGTGAGCAGCATACTTATCAGTGCCACAGAGCGAATTGTAATTTGTAGATTTCCGCGGATAAAATGACAGGGCCGTATGAGGACTAATTGAGCATCTGCAGATGAAATAATGATGTGATCCTGAGGTGTTTCAGCATGTCTGAGGAAATAGGAAATGAGGCCATACGCAGGATGTCGGGGTAGGGGGTAGGAAGCCTAAGGGCAGAGATGGGTGCAGCTGTTTTACCCTGTAAGCCAGCCAGTGGGAGTGCAGTCCCCTCTGAGAGCAGGGCCCAGTCCCCTCTGAGAGCAGGGCCCAGCGTGGGCTGCACCTGCAGGAGCATTGGCCTGGACACACACATCCTGGATCCCCCAGGCAGACGGCCCTGCTGGGCCGCCATTAGTCCTACAATACATTAGAGATGAACCATTAAAGCCAGCCACGAGCACCCAGGCAAAGCTTGCAAATATGCTGTTTGTGAAACAGTACAGAACGGAGGCATATAGTGTATAGTCCCATATATCCCAATGTGAACCGTCTAATAAGGTTCATACACGGGTTGGAACACCGCAATAGACCTTTCCTTCTCCCCACTTATACCAGGAATGTATTACGGAACTCAAATCAGTAATAAGTAATTAGAAAACATAGAGAAAAGGTTGAGGTACTAAGAAAGATCAAACATCTCCTATGTCCCAGTATGTACAAGTGTACATATGCCAAGTCTTTCTCAAAACAGGTAGGCTTTCCGCTGCAGCTGAAACTTGCACTAAAGACAACTGCTTTGCCTTGGTCCTTGATAGTCTCTTGATCTGGTGGCCACACATGACCTGTTTCTGAAAGATATCAGCACCACCAACCCAGACCCATTTACTGTGTTTCATAGGCTTTCCAAACTTGCTACAAGGGGGCCTGTACTAAAGAAGCTTTTCTTTAAATGCCTGTTCCATGTATCAATCAAAGAGCAGGCTACTTTAAAAGAAACAACACCTCCCCCTGGCCTTTCCTGACAACAATGTCTGACTTATAATAGGAATGCCAGAAAAACAGATTATCATCAGTGTCAAAGCAGGTTCCTCTGACAACTGAATGCATGTGAATGTATGCCACTGTTGAGACCAACTGTCTCACTTTATTAGCTACCAGGGTAAACAAGGCAGTTGTGTCTAAAAATGTAAAAGTGCTTATATGAGCCGCAACCATTAACAACACTTATACTACAAACTCCATTACATTTATCCCAGGGTGTAAAATATAGTGGATCATGGCTTGTAAGGTACAAGAATGTTTGTACACAGAAGGTAATAAGTCATATTTCTTTGCTGCAACAAGCCATAAACAGCAGCTAACATGTTACCATGGAGACTGTTTGTGTTTGCAGTAGGGGCACATTGCTAATGAATGTCTAATTTGGAATTGAGAGGTTGTCTGAAACTCACATTCAGGTGTGTAAGTTGAATGTTTATAGTTAAGTTTAATCTCTTTTGGCATCATGGGATCCTATTCCAGGCCGTTCTTGATACTGTACTACAGGCCATGCTACACCTACACGGGAAAACATTCAATTGTACAAAAAATTCAGATTCCTTGTTCAGGTACAAGGGGATTTATGGATCAGTCAGTAATCACCCGTAGTCTTTATCAACTCATTCTCACTCAGAATGATGAAAGCAATAAGTCGTATGGGCTTGTTAAAGCTACGAGAGGGAGAATAAACACCAGATAGACCTGAAACCTGCATGTTCCAGACTAAATAAAACACCAGAATAACACTAGAATAAACACCAGATAGACCTGAAACCTGCATGTTCCAGACTAAATAAAACACCAGAATAACACTAGAATAAACCCCAGATAGACCTGAAACCTGCATGTTCCAGACTAAATAAAACACCAGAATAACACTAGAATAAACACCAGATAGACCTGAAACCTGCATGGTCCAGACTAAATAAAACACCAGAATAACACTAGAAAAAACACCAGATAGACCTGAAACCTGCATGTTCCAGACTTCCAGACTCCAGTCAATCGCAGAAATGTGACACAGTTCCGAAGAAATTGTCTTGACCCTTTTGCAAAACTCTGGAGTGGGATGTTTATAAAATGTGTCACAAGCATTTATTCATTTAAGCTTTTACAAAATGCTTAAGGGTGGTCATTTGTTACTGAGCTACAATGTATATTACAAGCAATATTCAGCAGATGTAAAAAACACCAAAATACACTCTACCATGGCGCCTATTTAAAACTACACACACATACAACATTTAAAACCCTAACTCCAATTATTATTAATGCATCTGTGTTTTATGTTATTGTAATAATAACATAATGTACCTTTCTATGCAATACTTTGATCCTGAAAACAATTACTTATGATGGAATATACAATACGCAATTACACTTTGATCTTGCTTGGTTTTAAAGTTATAAAAGTTGTAAACCATAGACATCTTTTGTATTATAACTTTCGAAATGCATTACAGTTAGTCTGGATGGGGAAGCTGGCTGTTTAAGGTTTAGATTTTTTTAAAGCTTCCAAAAATGTCCTTTATTTTGCTGTTCTTCATAACAAGATTTTCCCCACTTTTCAGAGGTCAAGCGTTGCGCACTAATCCTTGAATATGTTTAGAACAGCAACGCTGTTGAGCCTCTGGGCTTTGGCAGGAGTTCTAACATAGCTCTCCCAGCGGTGCAAAGAAAGATCTCTCTGCAGAAGCAGATGAGGCTGGAACAACAAGGAACAAACAAATTTGTTTTGCCACCTCCAAGTAAAGGGGCCCCGTCAAGCCTAAATCATTTATTGGGGTTATTATATTCCACATAGACATGGGTTGGGATGTGGTTATAAGCTCTGGCAAAATGTTTAGCTTAGCTTTAAGTACTGCTGCCTTCCAGAATGGCATCTCATTGACAAAATCTCTAATGATAAACCACTCTTGTATGGTGGATGATAAGATGAGCCTTTCAACGGTCTCATAGAGAGCAAAAGCTTGCTGTTCTTGGGGAACGTTAATTACAGTAAGTAGAGGTGCTGGTGCATCTTTTTGTTGCCACTTGCTAGTAGGGAGAATAAACGTTGCGTTAAACTGCGTTGGTTGCACCGAGGGGAATTGAGTAGCGTGCTTTTTATTTGAAAAACTACGTAGTGAGGGGTTACTTGAATGAAAGCACATGCCGGAACACTGCTAGTAGTGCGTCTGGTGGTAATCCACTGGAGTGTTGCCCTGTCTTGCATCTTGCCCTCAACGCTCAGGTGGATTTACTCCTAGGGAATCCGCCTGAGCGTTGATTGGGCTCAGGGTATCTACTGGGGTCAATGCTTTTCTGATACACTACTATCCCAAAAAGTAAATGGAACCTAAACACAACCTCAACCAATCCCCCTTGCTTTGGTGCCACATGAACTGTCAGTTTTCAGACTGTCTAATACATTCCTGAGTGGTTCATAGTAATGCATGAGTGCCCCTATTGAATGTACACGCACAGACCATTGCGTGGGGCAAAGCTTTGTCAGCTTTCCTGTCACATAGCTGTTGTCTTCATTCTCAGCCGCAAGATCAAGCTGGGCTTGTTCAAAAGCGGTTTGACGCGTTGCAGACACAGAGACAAAAGCTGATATCTCCATTGTATATTCAATTGCATCACGTGCAACAGACACTGCTTGGATAGCCCGTTGGAGTGCCAGATTCAATGAGTGAGATATGCAGTGTTCAAAAAGGGCTCTTGGTTGTTCTGCAGGCATTTGGGCTTGAACTCCATTCAGGTGGCCAGTCGTGTCAGATGCACCATCATAGCATTGTCCCCTGATGTTGGGAAGACATACGTTTGTATTAGCACATCTTTGATCATCAAATGAAGGCTTTCATAGAAGCCAATAGTTATAACTAGTAGTCAATAGTTATAACTCCTCTGAAACATGATGGACAATTATAGCATTAAATATTGTTGATACATCAGTGGTGCTGGAGGACCAAAGGGTTGGTGACTACTGGCTGTGCCTGTCCAAAATCCACCAGGTCGTGTTGCAGAACGCAAAATGGTAATTTACTGTTATATTCTTCACCTGGCACAGCCTGAAGAGTACTGGCCGTCACTCATTTTGGCTCTTCTAGGTTTCTTCCTAGGTTTCAACCCTACTAGGGAGGTTTTCCTAGCCACAGTGTATCTATTTCTTGTTGTTGGCTTGCTCTTTGGTGTTTTAGGCTGGGTATCAATGTAAACACTTTTTACCAACTGCTGAAAAAATACCTTATTTTCTTTTAGAATTAACTTTTAACAGTTATTAAATTCCAACAAATTTGTTTTGGGTCGATCTTGATTTTCTCAAGACATACTGTTAGTTGGTTAATATATATATATATATATATATTATTTATTTAGAATATATTAGCATGGCAATATCGTTTTTAAGTGTAGCCTAATTGGTCAAGTAGCATGACCAGTTTAGATAACTGAATATCTGTGTTTCTCGTTCAAATAAATTATTCAGTTTTTAAGAGCTAACATTAAATTAAGATGATTAAATAAAAATTAGATATACATAATGTAAAAAAATATTTGTACACGTATTTATTAGAGTATTGGTGATTGCCAATCTTTTTAATTAACCGTTCGCAGTTGACATTTGTGTAGCTACCTATTTAATATGTTGCACACACTACAACCAGGAATGTTCTCAAAATGAATATGCGAAGAATTAATACCCACTTAACTTCCCACACCAGAATCTCGAAATGAGTGGCAGTGTTCGAGACCTATTCAGCCAATGGTATAACCTCATCATTAAGATTATGTCCCCATGTTTAGTCCATGTAACACCTTTTTGTAATTGCCAATCTTTTGAATTGCCACAGAGACATTTCAACCTATTCAGCATTTGAAAACACTATAACAATGCAATGTTGTTTATGGAGAAATCTAACACACGTTTTACTTTCCGAACCAGAATCCAGAATAGGGGGCGGAGAGGTTGGTTTCGAAGCATTATAGAGTGAATTAGCTGTTGCGTTGTGCATAGATAATTAAAATTATAGATATATATGATTAAAACGTTTTGACATATGCTCTACCCCTTTTAGTTTTTCCGCGAAATATCAACGTGCTCACCTAGACGCTTGCGGCGTCACCGTGGTTACCGCCTTCTGTTTTAAACTATTGGTCGAGGCGTGAGAATATTCAAATGTTCTATTAGTTCATTGGTCGGATGCCCGGTTTTTGCAGTCGTGAGAATTCATTCGTTGCACTTCGACGTTTTTCAGTTCTGTCGGCTGCAGGGATAGAGGAGGACGTAGAAGCGAATGCAGCCGTAAACTCTTTTTATTTTTAATATCAACATATTTGGGCTTACGAATAATATTTTTAAAAGTGGTTCTATTCATGGATATTTTCAGACAGATTCTTCACAGTCTCTTTGGACTTCAGCGACGTCTCGTTGGCAGAGGAAATACGCCTTCCGACCAGGGGAACAAGCATCCAGCCGTGGAAAGCCAAATATAAACAAGCCTTATGATAACACTGAATCCTGTATGTAAGACATGGCTTTTATGTTGTTTTCTGCTCGGTATTGCATAACTTAATTTGACGTTTTTCTTGCCCTTCTATCTAATCAGTTTGTTGGACAACAAATATTTTGCGGTTATCAGCAGGTGCTTTTTAGTTGGCTATGCTATGGTAAATATTTTTACATTAACGTTGCAAAGATGATAATGTAAGGAAAACCTCCTTTAATCAAACGTGGTAGACAACGTTAATATAATCTAGATGGTTCCAATTGGATCAATGCCTTGTGCGCAATGAAACCATGGCCGGAGCTAGACCAAGCTTGTTTATTTTTTGTCCTAGTAATTGCCCTTTTTTGGATTAACGGTTGATTAAAAAGAGTCTGTCCTGAATGCGGCATCTCTTGGACCTAGTTGGAACTATTCACGGAATGGATAAAATGTCCTTGAACACAGGATTGTGCTGCCAATGTTTCAGTTTCTGAATGCATATACATTCACATATGTATTTGCGAATCCTTTAAACGTACGTTTATTAAGCTTTCTGTTTTCTTTCGTTCCTTTGTGTCCATTTGGAAGTTGTCAAACCACTGCGTGGAAACGCCGTTTAGTGTGGCTTGAAGTTCTATTTGGAAGTGCCTCTGTGTCTGAGGCGAGCGAAATGGTTTTGTGGCGGATGTACAGCCTGCAATAAAGGAGGACTTGTGTGTCAGAATCCCAGTGGTTACCGGAAATGCTTTGAAGTATGTTATTGGCCCTTCAAAGCCTCCTCCAAAGGCTTAGCTTCTACGTCTATTGTCAAAGCTAGAGGAGGGATCATCGCATCTCATTGCACCTGGCGGCAGAGGTTGAAGGTTGGCGCAGCAGAGGGCCATATAGATTATTGGCAGAGGTGTGAAATTCTATCCTGTATGCTTTTCTTTCTGACTGTAGCACACCATGTTGACTATAGAAAGTCACAGCATCTTCCCATCTGTGATTTACCCTTGTCTACAAAAAATATATTTCTTAACTACAATTAGTTAGATACACTAACTATACTATCAATCTGTTCTATACATGATAACTAAATAAATGGGGTTATTTCTTGATTAACGACCCCTAATAGGCCTGACACATTTCACCAGACTGTATGAAGTGCATTATTTTACTTTTATGTTCTAGTTTAGTCTTTTCAAGCCCATCTTGCCAAATGCATGATGGATAGCCCAGAGGAATCGTTCCATCTATCGCCATGCCTCTGGCCTCGGTAGCTGAAAGGCCTCTCTCTGTCTGTATAAATGTTTTACCATGAAGCATCTGACAACATCATGGAGGACCTGCTCTCACTCGCATAATTTGGCATCATTATGGAATTGCCTCTGAATACATTTAAATCATGAAATAAACATGATGGCCTTTGAGTCACAAGAATGTAATTAAACTAAATGAAAAATGTTCTGACTTACCCTCCCCCACATCCCCACTGAGGAAATTACTTTATTCATACATCTTGAGTTGACATTCAATCCGTTTGACTGGGCTGTACTTTCCTAATTCTGTCAAGTCTGCAGCTTGAATAGCAGTGGCTGGAAATCTTAATTTCAGATGCCACTCAGTGTGTAGTGCTGCGTGTTTAATATATAACCGAGCTCAAAGTCAATGTAATTACTCTGAAATTGCTTTGGCTTTGCCTGTAACGTCTGAATTGTTTTTGACAACTTCCCTTATTTTGGGGAACATTTGGGCTGGATTGTGCCAAGTGTGCCTGTGTGTGTTTATTTTACTGTAGTGCCACAACCCAGGACTTTATGGACATGCCAGGCATTTACAGACTAGCATGCTAGCTAAACTGACATATTGACAATGGCATACTCTGCTGTAT
The DNA here is from genome assembly GCA_016801125.1 of Novumbra hubbsi. Classification (NCBI taxonomy): domain Eukaryota; kingdom Metazoa; phylum Chordata; class Actinopteri; order Esociformes; family Umbridae; genus Novumbra; species Novumbra hubbsi. The sequence continues at coordinate 9,179 of JACXGK010003895.1, read as the reverse complement.
TTGACATTCTAGATATTAGCTTGTGCTGTGACATGACCCAAGAAGCGGTTAAAACGGCTAACTCTTCAAGCCGATGGGGTACCATCACAGATAGCCACGTGCAGGTCACCCACTGTGATCTTCACAAACACCAAGCTTCATCGCTGCATCTCCAACTCTGTGATCTATGTGGGAGTGGATTTGTCATGTGTGGGCCTCGTTGCTGTCCATTCTGGTCAGTAGTAAGCTTCTTTAAAGGTTCTATGTTTTACCATAGCCTCCCAGTCCACTGCTTAAGTCACTCTCCACTTGTGCCTTCTTACGCTGAAACAAGTGTTATCGGCTGTTATTCATCCCATTCGTTGTCTTTTATTCCATAAACAATAAGTTTAGTTGTAGGTTCAGAGATATTTGGATCAAGTCAAGTTGTCTGCAGATTGTAAAGCCTAACTATTTCAGTTTCATTTATTGCATGTTGCTATTGCTATTTATGTTTTGTAACACCAGCAACATTTCCCAGAAAGCTTTGCTGCACGAAGATTCATTTAGTACCTTCTATTCTCCTGGCACACATGAATTACTTTGTTTTATTACAAAAAGTCATCAATAATCTTTATTTTCCGAACCTAATCCAACCTTTTAAGTGGCTAGATTTATTGTACCCATTACAGATATGCTTGTTTTTGTTAATGCTTACCTGGTCTTGTTCTGTAAGCAAGGCACTACTCATTCAGTTCTTTTGAGTGTGTTAACATGTTACATTAGCTAGCTACTCTCTCAGCTGGGGCCCACTTGCTCATATTTAGAAACTCTTTTGCCCGGTCAAGCCGTTTGGGCCCACTCTAGCCTGTCTGTTGGGGGTTTCCCAAGTGGTTGGCCATTTACATTATGTGAACTGTATGAATGCATTCAGCACACTAGGCGGAAGCTTCAGGATTGCAAGTTGTTAAGTGCAACAACCCTGTCACTGTCAATAACAAATGCACTCATGTGTGGATATCACTTACATATGTGTAAAGGCATGCTGGGATATATGCAAATGAGTTTGTACTCAACACTAATAAATAACCCAAAAAAATACAGGTTAAACCCAATTAATTTATTCACGTAGGGTTTACTGATGAAATTCAGGTTGAACAAAATTATTTGATTACATGGGGTAAACTGATAATCTTAAATGTTTTCGGTTTGATCAATGTATATTTATATGTGTATATATGTTCATGTGATTCACCACCCTAATGCTGTTGGGCTATAAAATAAAGTGGCCATAAAAAAGTGTCCCATTTTATCCCCTTGTTACTCAGCAGGAGGCTGTTCCTTGTGCCACAAGCCCACTCTGTCTTAAGTTCCAGTGAAGTCTTGAATTGATTTGTTCTTCCGGTGTTTACCTTCATGTATTTCCAATGCCGAGCTAGGCAGTTAGGCCTAGTCATGGCAACAAACAGATATTTTTACCAGCACGATATGTTGACATTATTGACGCTTAATATTGGAGAATGTCTTGATTCCAACACAATCTGTGCTGTACTTCATTTGTCTTACTGACCGTTTGCTTTTTTGTAACGCCAGTATGCCTGGACGGCCAATCACCCTGCTTCGCTAACAGGGATAATGTCAAGGACTTGGTTGCTAAGCAATTCCTCCTGTGCATCCATAGTAATCACCTTTTATCTCCTAAGGATGTCGTGTGTAATTACGGGCTAGCTGCCATCGTGAAATCTGCCTAATTGGTATTTTTTATGTTGATAGGATGAAGGGTGGAAAGACAGGGTTAGGTTTGTGTGTGGGGGGGGGGGGTTGACGATTGGGCCTCTGGGGTCACTGAGGAAGGGGGCGCCCTGAGGGCTGTTGTAGCTCTGTTTGCCTTTTGAAACAGTCTGTTATTTTGGGTACATCATGGTGCTTCCAATCCTCAGATGATACACGTGCTGCCTGTGGGCACTCAAAGCAATGCTATCTGCAGAGGTCATTCTGGATTAGTCCCGAGACCAAAGTCCTTCTTCTCCCAGAGCTGTTGGGTTTTTCCATGCCGCTCTGTGGCGACTGGACCTTATCATTAAGTGTGGAAAAGGAGTCCTGTGTGACTGCCTTGCAGGGAGCCTTTTGCCAATCTTTTCTCATGAGCTCGCGGTTTTATTAACATTTTTAATGACTTGAAGGAATCAGTGACCCTTAGCAGCATAATAAACAGCCTTGTCTGCTTTGACTGTTAAAGAGGGGAGGGCTTGGCGAGTGGGTAGGTATGGAAAAGTTTGGCAGTAAAAGCCACTGTAGCCAAAGCTATAAAAAATTTCCATTGTGGCCAAAATATTATCAGGCAGGCTTAACTGCCACTTTGTCTCTGGAGGGTAAGTAAGCAAAACAAACAGTTAGAATTATGATTTGAAAAGGGATTATTGAACCCTAAAGACATACAAAGACTTGTTAAAGGATTTGTTGGCCAAATTAGAAGCTTGAACTATATAATTGCACTTATAGAGCACATAAACAAAGACTGCTTGAGATGGCTCCAACTTCACAGATTTTTCTTTTTGGTTGTATTTGTTTTTTGTTTATAAGAGCATGGACTTTTCCCAACTCCGAGTTCAAATATGGACATTTTTCCGAGAACAAACACACAAATGGGTTTTAGCTTAGCCTCAACTACCTCTAGTAACCGGAATGAAATGCCACTAGTGGAGGACCAATTAAAACTGATCCCAAAGATTGCAACATGATTCCCTTCGTTTGATGAAGACTACTGATTGTGTTTCATTAATCACATGTTTCTGTCTGTAATAATGTTTAGTACTGAAGTACTAATATATTACTGTAGTAATGACATGATGCATGTGAAAGTTCTTACAGAGTAATAACTATGAATCATTTGTATCAATCGATGGGAAAATGTCCCTGTGCACTGAAATATACGGAAGGACATGAAAGACAAAATGGATGATCATCAATGGGTGAACTGCCCATTTCATACAATAGCCTGCTGGACATTTCATTCATGGTTAGTTTGCACGTGACTGACAGTGTGGCACTGACCCAGCCTAGGATTGATGCTTCAGCTTTCACTCAGTTAAGAGTTTGGTGTTCAACTAGTGTGACAGGCGTACCTCACAACAACTACAAAACACCTTTAGATTTTCCGTGGAATTATTTGAAAGTCATGATGTTTTTCTTTCTAATGCCCAACAGTGCCAGAGGTAGCTGGGCAACCCTGCAGCTTTATCCAGTATTCTTAAAGGGAGCATTGTGTAAACTGTACAGCCTCCCTACATTCAAACATGAGGAGCCTTTGCTAATACTGTTGGATTGATTTGCTCTGCTGTGGAAACAGGATCATGAAGTTAGGGGGACTTTATCAGGTGTTTTGGAGTCAACGCCTCGTCAAAGAACTGGGTCTCCATTTAAAGGTTGCTGTAGGACAATGACCCCAAACACACAGGGGAAAAAAAGCAAAGGCCATTGTGCTAACTTTACTTTTGACAAGTCTTTCCTGTTTGTGGTATAGGCCAGTCCAATCTAGTCTAGTCTGGTTCTGTGGATCATTTCCAACAGCCATGCTAATCTGCAAGAGACAGGAGCACATCTGTCACCGTCTTTTGACAAGAACTGTTTTGATCTCCTGTGTGCTGCTAACTGATTAAAGACAAAGGCTGGCCTTTTGATTATGTCTGGGTGGATCTTTGTTTTCTCTTCCTGCAGGTGAGGCTGCCAGTCAGTGGGCGGTGGATCACACGCACGACGCTTCCATAGATCAAATCGGATACAGTGGTGGTGATTGCTTTGGCGTGGTTTGCAGCCAGTGTTTTCACCCTAGCTAGGTTTTCAGCAGTGCTCATTACCCTGATTTGGGATTAGCTCTGTTTGTCAAAGCCGCTACTGCCATAAAGCTTGAACACCTGCAGCCTAATATGAATTCAAGGCATGGACCATTTCTCAAGTTGATTCATGTTGTTAACCAAGATCTGTTCTGACTGTAGTTGTTGGGCTTTGGTCTGATGGCTTAAGGGGGTGTTTTGATTAGATCCAGCCATCTTCCTGGTGCCTTTAGTGCACAGTCCTTGCTCTCTCTGTCTCTCTCTCTCTCTCTCTCTCTCTCTCTCTCTCTTTCTCTCTCTCCTTCTCGCTCCCTCTCTCTTTTTCTGGCCATTTGTCAGCCCACCCACTCCCATTAAAACCTGTCAGGAACTGTCCAATGTGAAAGAGCAGGCTTTATGGGAAGCACACCGACGCTGATTTACTACAGAGGAACTTTATATTTTTCCCTGGTGTTAAATGAACAGCAACACGGCTCACATCCTCACGGTAAGAGGAAGATAAAAAGCTGTACATGGAATATACAATATGTCGCTTTTTCTACATGATGTGATTTGCATGCGACACACATAGTAGGTGTGTTGTCTTAAAAAGTAGTGTTGGTCTTCAGAGAGGCAGGGTAAATGATCTGCTCTGATGCAACCGATACAAAGCCTCACTGATGTGGAAGCCCAGGATGGGGTATTTTAATGGGACATCTGTATGGGTAACACAGACCAGAGAGATGTTTGTGCTTTTTGCCTCACTAACTGCATTAGGCATAATGCTAAAAGTCAAGGTTTTGCAAAGGTTAGCCAGCCTGCCCCAGGGTTATCCGCTGTGTGTGTGTGTGTGTGCCTACAAACGTGGGACGAGGATAAGATAAGGCCCCACTTTTTATTCACCCATGGCTATGCCCAGAGCAGGAGCAGTGATGTTTTTTTTACCTTGGCAGATGTGTGCTGTGCAGGGACGAGGTTGACTGAGCCCCATGCTCTGTATCAAGGCTTCCTGACGGCCCTGACAATGCTGGATGTGCTCATGGGATTTATGGTTAGCCCTGTATGGGCTCCACCTTCAGCCCCCCCAGCTCCCCCCAACCTGACAATGTCTCTGCAGTCTAATGATTTGTTTTTGCCCATTTCACTAAAGAATTTAGATTTCGTTGAAGATTGCGTGTTTGGGTGGTGTTCAGGTCTGAATGAACGACACATTTCGATGAATAGTGTACTGTTCTGAATCAAGGCTTTCCATCCTGCTTGCAAATGTTTCATGGTTCTCTCGGCATGCATCTGCCAGAACCCTCTCCAGGGAAAGGCCCATTCATGTATCGACCCATTGTATTTATTTTCCATGCATTTTAGAGCAAGTGCACGTACTGAATAGAAAAAACAATCTGCCAAACCCTGCTTAGCGGTGTTGTAATACCTTTTTACAGGAGCTAATCTCAATGGAAATGAGTGTCATTGTTGCCGGCCTCAGGCCTTGAGCACGCTCATTGTGTGAAACCGAGCGGCTTTGGGTTATTTGGATGTCCTGCAGTTCAACCTTGTGTTTTTCTTTGTTTCTTTTAAATTTTTTGTCGAGGAAAAAAAATTAAAATAAACTACAGCGTGAGATCTGGTTCACTCTTATGCCGTGGTCCGATACCAATTATGCAAACTGTTAAGAGAATTTAAACAGGATGGCTCTTATCGGCTAATCCGGGAGTAATAGATTCCATTAAAAATGCATGAGGCGGTGCAGATATGAAACCAGCAGCTGCAGTAGCAAGGCCGTCTGTCTGTTTTAGCCTCCGACTGCTCTACGCCTGCCCTGTCTGCTTGGCTCCATTGCTCAAACAGGATCCGTCGTCCGTTTTGAGTCTTGTATTTCATTTCCAGCGTGTCTGATGAGATGACATAGACTTCCCCGATGCCCACAGCCCGGGTCCTCGGAAAGGCCCTGCATTCACGTACCCCTGGTGGAGCAGTGGGTCCTTCTCACGTTTGTCTCGCTGCTATCGGTTTAGGCATCAAAGGTGGATCGATGTGATTTTATTTTGGGCCGATACTATTGGGCTCACGGTCAATAGGAATTATTCCCGAAACCCCTGGTCCGTTTTCGGTGCTTTGAAGTGGTAATTCCATCCACATCTTCCTGTCTTCCCTATAAGGACCCCGTAGTTCTGACCGTGTCGCTGAGGAGGAGTCTCGTCAGGTTGCTGTCACATCGTCGATGCAGGGTGCGTTCATCTCAGATTGTAGAAGCCTGTGGGCAGCTGACCTCTCTTTGTGGGGTTATAGCTCTGTTAGTCACGGAGTGATTACTATACGGGGGCCACACACAATCTGGAGACGTAAAAAAGAAAAGAAAAAGAAATGTCAAGCAAAGTGAAAGCACCCCTAGTCTAATTGGCTTTTCTGTAAGTCAACCTATACGGGGGGGGGGTTATTTTCCTCCCGTGTCTGTATTTGCTTTTGGGCCTGGCAGGGATTTCAGTGGGTAAGGAAGGAAGGACATTACCATAGCACTCTAATGCTAATCCAACTGGAGAGTGAAAAGGGCGCTCGGCTTAAACCGTGTTTCATTATCATCTAATTATTAACCGAGCATTCTGAGAGCTCCAAAGACTGAGTGAGAGGATTGGGAGAGGAATGGGATGGGGGGGGGGGGGGGGGGGGGGGGGGGGGGGGGGGGGGGGGGGGGGTGTTAACGTCTGTCTGTGAAGCGCGTGTGTCTTTTGTCCTTGCATTTTGTGTTTATTGAAAGGACGGGTCTCGGGGCAATGTTACCCTGCTCCAGTCAAGGCCGGTCTCAAGGAGAGATGTGACTGGAAGGTCAGACGGGGCTCAGCCTCGTATCAGCGTGTGCTGTACAGCTGCTGTCCTACCGGGTGGCCTTTCTCACGTTGTTTACTCCAACAGGCTATGGTTTTAGGGGGAAAGAAGATCATCAATCCTCCATGACTTGGTCACATTTTCTCCATCGTCCTCCATACTGTCTTCCACCCAGACGTATCGGCACTTTATAAATGAATGCACCATTTCTTATAGTGAACTGTTGATATCTTTGGGTTTAGTTATGAGGATGGTTTAGGGGGTGCCTTGAACATGTATATCATGATGTATCATTTAATCAGGAGAATACCAAGACATTTTGGAGCACAATGTCTAATCCGGTGTCAGAAAGAAATCAGTCAATGAAACAGTGATGTGTTACGTTTTTGAACATACTTCAAAAAGTACCTAGTGTTCTGAAGTGTCCTGCAATGAGTCCAGATCTAAGTCCAGTTGGGGGGTACCAATCATTAGGAACCTTTGGAAGCTACAGTGCATCCATAAAGTATTCACAGCGCTTACATTTTTTCACATGTTTTTATGTTCCAGCCGTATTCCACAATGTATTAGATGATTTTCTTTCCTAAAAATTATATTTTTTCTTTTTTAAGTTTTGCAAATCTATTAAAAACCAACTGAGCAAAAAAATTTGCTCTGTTGCAACCTGTTTCCAATGATTATCTTTGAGATATTTCTTCAACTTGATTGGAGTCCACCTTTGGAAAATTCTGTTGGAAAGGCAACAGTCTATATAAGGTCCTACAGTTGACAGTGTCTGAGTACAAACCAAGCTCTATGAAGTCCAAGGAATTGTCTGTTGACCTCCGAGAAAGGATTTTATCAAGGCACAGATCTGGGGAAGGGTACAGAAAAATGTCTGCAGTGTCAAAGATCTGAAAAGGGCTCTTAATCGCAATCTTGATAGCGATTTAGAGGTCCTGCAAAGACAAATGGGAGAAACTGCCAAAAAATAGGTGTGCTAAGCTTGTAGCATCCTATTAAAAAATAATTGAGGCTGTAATTGCTATAAAATATGCCTGTGAATACTTATGTACATGGTTGTATTTTTGAAAATCTATTAAACATATTAAACTTTATTTACTTTATTTATTTTATGAATTCTGAGGGAAACAATATGTGGAAACAGGGAAGCACTGTGAATTCTTTCCGGATAAACTGTATCTGGTTTTAACCAGGTAAGACCATGAACTATGCACCCTGAGAGCAGTACTGCTTGTTTGCTGTTCAGATGGTGTATAAGTGATTTATTTACATGTGTGTGTGCAAGCGTGTGTGCCACACTTGTTTGAAAAGTCAGAGACCTTTACCCTGATGATTTTGCCGCTGACTGGCACAATTGCCTTTAGGCTTCTGTGGTTCATGCAGGAAGTTTGTCATTTTCATAATACTTTCCCACAGTTGGCTCCAAAGTTCAACCCGTCTGCCAAGATATTTCTACTCCTGTTTTATGCTTTGATTACGGACGATGGCTGGTTTGTAAATTGTGTGATGAGGTCTGTGTTTTTAGTGGGAGTGAACCAGGCGTAGTCCACATCCTATAGCACCGTCAACTTCTTTTCCGTAGCTTGTTTGCTAATTGAAAGGGCTCCGCTATGCATCGTGTCCTGTTCTGTATGTGGGAGAGAACCTAGTGTTCAACATGTTATGACAGCTGTAATGTAACCGGGCCATAATCATTGATGACAGCAGGGCAAATCTTCTTTGGCTCTCAATATACAATTGATGATTTCCAAAGAGCTGGTACTATTTGTTCCCTCGGTGAGAGATTAAACAGCTCACAGAACTCACCTGATTATTCCTTGTGACAGGATTTCAGGGCACGTGACGGATGTTATCTGGGCCAGTGGCTTTGTAGACTGATAGTCGTTTTAATACCCTATTATTAACATCTGGCTCCACTAGAACCAAATTAGATGCCTTTTCTGCTAAATATAAATGCTCACAAGACGGCTTCTCCTTTCCAGCACGAGAGTGTAAGCAAGAAAAAGGAAGAAAAAAGGGACTGGCTATATTTGATTGAATATTGTGCCCACTGAGGTTGGTTGGTAGTCCTGAGAGGGTTTCTAGAACCTTCCAGACTTCCCGCATCCCTCCATTTAGAATAGCTCTTTACTGTTTTTACAGGCTCTTTTTTTCTTTTTCTTTTATTGTTCTGTTCAGTTTGAACTGAATGTTTCAATTTCACCCTATTGCCAAAGGAAAAGGCCTCCCAAAAAATCATTAAATGGAGTTTTTGCATCCTTTGTATAGCAGGGCTTATTATTTGAAAACGTTCACAATCTTTGAATGAACCGCTGGTTTTTCACAAAATGATGTAGCCTCACCCTGCAGGATAGTTTCTGAGAACACGTTTCAGTTGTTACTGTCAAAGCAGTCCCAGTCCAATCGGTATTGTCAAAGCAGTCCCAGTCCAATCGGTATTGTCAAAGCAGTCCCAGTCCAATCGGTATTGTCAAAGCAGTCCCAGTCCAATCGGTATTGTCAAAGCAGTCCCAGTCCAATCGGTATTGTCAAAGCAGTCCCAGTCCAATCGGTATTGTCAAAGCAGTCCCAATCCAATCGGTATTGTCA
>JACXGK010003894.1:22837-35433 GCA_016801125.1 Novumbra hubbsi | reverse complement strand
GAGAGAGACATGGCTTTTGTGGATCGCCTGGGAAACCCCAACAACAGCATGACACTAATAAACAAGAGAAGCTCAAGAAACCCCAGCAGAAACACACAGGAAAGAAACTTCATCGCTGCTCTGACTGTGGGAAAAGTTTACTATCTGCAACAGACCTTAAAATCCACCTGAGAAGCCATACAGGAGAGAAACCTTATGGTTGCTCTCAGTGTGGAATGAGTTTCTCTAGATCACAATCATTGAAATCACACCTGACAATTCACACGGGAGAGAAACCATATAGCTGCTCTCAGTGCGGAATAAAATTCTCTAGATCACAGTCATTGAAATCTCACTTGAGAATTCACACAGGAGAGAAACCATATGTTTGTGACCAATGTGGGAAAAGTTTTGCTACATCAGGCCAGCTGAATTTACACCAGAGAACCCACACAGGAGAAAAACCTTGTAGCTGTGATGTGTGTGGAAAAAGCTTTACTAGATCAGATCAGCTGTTAGTCCACCAGCGAGTACACACAGGAGAGAAGCCTTACAGCTGTAATCAATGTGGGAAACATTTTACAACACAAAGCACTATGAAATCACACCTGAGAACTCACACAGGAGAGAAGCCTTGTAGCTGTGATCTTTGTGGAAAGAGATTCACCCAGTCAATACACTTGACTATACACAAGAGAACACACACAGGAGAGAAAGCATATCACTGTTCTGACTGTGGCAAGCGCTTTGCTACCTCAACTGAACTGATAAAACACCAGAGAACACACACTGGAGAGAGACCTTACAGCTGTGATCAGTGTGGAAGGCGATTCACTCAGTTGGGTCACCTAACAACACACAAGCAAACACACACTGGAGAGAGGCCTTACCACTGTTCCAACTGTGGAAAGAGTTTTGTTAGGTCAGCACATTTACGTTTACACCAGAGAACACACACAGGAGAGAAACCTTATAGCTGTGATCAGTGTGGGAAGAGATACTCTGATTCAAGGGTTCTTATTAAACATCAGAAAATACACACAGGCAATCCTGATAGTGTTGAATGATCCCTAACACATAAACTGAGTTGCATGACACCAATGTACAATAAAAATTGTTGTCAAAGGAATGTCATAAAAAAGAGAAATGAAGCCATACGGCGTAGAGGTACAGGGGTAGAAACCGTGAAATTGCTCTATAACAGATTACAAACACATTGAAACAATGAGCAGCAGGAATTATCAATATAACTACATTTTGCTGTATCTTGTAGTTCAACTGAACTAAAATCTGTAATGTTTCAGTTGTTACATTTTTCAATGTTATGTTTTCGCCAGCTAGCTAATAATTACAACGATGATGGTTAGGTGTGTTTTTATTTGTCCTGTTTCACATGTGTACAAGGTGACAGATCAGCATGTTTCAAATGAAACAGTGTTTTTTCTTCGTTAATTAAGTAAAGTGCAACTTGCTTTAGAGTAGCAAAACTCGTTTCTGTTTGAAGTGTTTGAGAAACTATATTTTTGTTAATAGTTTCCCCGATAGTTTTTTTTTAATTCATTATAGTATAATAAAGAAATAAAAGTGTTTTCTTCTCATTTCTTTTGTTTTGCGTCATTGATGAGGCCAGGTGATGCTGGTACAGCCAGTCATACTCTATTACTGCTCAACATACAGAAAGATGATATTGGATACATTTTGTTTACTTATCTGAGGTGAAATAGGAAAAATAATCACAATCCATTTTGTTAAATCACCCATTAGTAAGTAAGGTTACACCTGCACCTGCATTAGTAATCTTACATTATACTGTCATAATATGAATTATACACATCACTCATAATAAATCCCAGACTTAAGGCAATACATATTAAGTAGAATTTATTCATTTATACCTTTTATCTGATGATTTTAATGAGTCACGTTGTTCTTTCCTGCGTTACACACAGTAGCCAACAGAGGGCGATGTTGATACCTTTGTGAGGGCGACGCTAGCAGTGTGACGTATAATCTAGTGGACAAGACGTTCCTTCAACAAAAACAACAACTTCCGCAGAGCCACTTCGGGCTTTGCTAGACGAGGCAATACAGATTGTTAAAGGCTTTCGTGTACGTAACCTATTGGGTTACTCTGACACATTTACTTATTTATTTACTTAATTTATTTTTCTATTTACGTTGTTATTAATCAGCAGGAAGGTAAAGATAGCACTAACTAGCTTATAACCCGGACCATGAACTACATAAACTACACCCCCTCTGCTATAGAAGAGGTCTGCTGGACGTTGGAAGACAATCTGGGCCTGAACATCATCGTCAAAGAGGAGAATGAAGAGGTGGCTTTGACTGTAAAAACAGAACAAGAGGAAGCCTTGTTCAGAGTGAAAGAGGAGGACGACGCGGAAATTACTTTTAAATTGAAAAAGGAGGAGGAAGATGATGCGACACATACGATTAACACCGGTGAGTAACGACATCAAACTATACACCGGGGGGGGGGAGGGGGATGTAAGGTGTTGAACTGTTTAAATTAAATTATCACTGGTGTTCATAATATGTTCAGCCGTTAATATGCAAGCCTGTTATAGCATAAACTGAAGCTAGGTTAGCAAGCCTGGCATTACTCCACCAGGGAATATTAACTCAAAGGTTAAACAAACATTTAAAACATTTACTTAAGAGCCTTTACTAATTTATATAAATATGTAAATTAATTAATGTTCTTTTTCTGCTACCCGAGTCAATCCAGGCGAGCTAGCAGAATGTTGTAATGCTATCTGATTCCTTCTTACCTCACTTGGTATGAGCATGAAGCTGAAGTCAGAGAGTAGCGATCCCAGAATTGTGGGTTTGATTCCCAATGGAAACTGTGGTAGAAATCGAAAGTCAGAACTCTTTAACCCAGTAACAGTTGACACAGAAAGAAATTAACACACAATGTTAATGTTACAGTCCGTGTGCTGTATTGACAGTCCGTGTGCTGTACAGTTCAGAAACTCCTGGTGGATTTCCTCCCATACCTGGATCAGTGTACCAGCAAGCTCCAGGAAAGCTTCTATGGCTATGTTCAGATCTTCTCGTTGATCTGCAGGTACCACCTCTACCAGTAGTGACAAGGACACTAGCAACATGCAGAACTTGAGAAGAGTCAATCAGGAAGGATAGGAAAAGAGCACTTGTCTGTGGCCACCACCTACAAACCCTTCCCTTTTTGGGGGTTGTCTTGTTGTTGCCTCTCCAGTGCATCTGTTGTCACTTTCATTTGCACCAAAACAGGTGAAATTGATTCACAAATGCTTATGCTTTCAAACTGGACAGATTGATATCGCTGAAGTTTAATTCACTTGGGGTTATACTGTGATGATTACGTGTTCCCTTAATATTTTTTTGTAGTGTAGCTAGGTGGCTATATGTTCCAACAGGTTTTGTCAGGGACCAATTACTTGAGTGTTGCAAAATGGACTTTTGCCCATTTAATATTGTTACAGTCCAGGACTAAAATGTATTTTTGTTGGGTTTTTCTGTCTACACAAATATAACACAATGTTGATGTTGGAAGAACATGAAATGTGTAATTTTCTTTAAAAAACCGAGGTCACTGTCTTGTCAATCTTTAATGAAAAATAAGCTTATAAGCATTACCTGACATTGTCATTTACACAGAAGAGAGACGGGAAGATCCTGACTCCTCTAGGGAACCTCGGCCACATCATGACACCACAGAGAAGATTCTCTCCAGATCAGAACACCTCAAGAAACACCAGCAGAAACCCACAGGGAGGAAACCTCACTGCTGTTCTGACTGTGGCAAGAGTTTCATCTTTCTATCAGAACTCAAAATACACCGGAGGGTTCATACAGGGGAGAAACCTTACAATTGCCCTCAGTGTGGAATTAATTTTTCTAGATCACAGTCATTGAAATTACATCTGAGAATTCACACCGGAAAGAAACCATATGGCTGCGATCTTTGTGGAAAGAGATTTACCCAGTTGGGGCACCTAACTGAACACAAGAGAATACACACAGGAGAGAAAGCATATGCCTGTTCTGTCTGTGGCAAGAGCTTTGCTGCCTCATTTGGACTATTGTCACACCAGCGAACACACACAGGTGAGAAGCCATATAACTGTGGTCAATGTGGGAAGCGTTTTTCTCATAGAGGATCTCTGGCTTCACACCAGAGAACTCACACAGGAGAGAAACCATATAGTTGCGATGTTTGTGGGAGTAGTTTTACTACATCAGACCAGCTGGTAATACACCAGAGAAGACACACAGGAGAGAAACCATTCCACTGTTCTGATTGTGGGAAGAGCTTTACTACCTCATTTGGACTGATATCGCACCAGCGGACACACACTGGTGAGAGGCCTTATAGCTGTGATCAGTGTGGGAGACGATTTACTCAGTTGGGTCACATGACTAGACACCAGAGAACTCACACAGGAGAGAAACCATATGGCTGTGATCAATGTGGAAAGAGATTTTCTCAAAGTGGATCTTTGGCTTCACATCTGAGAACTCACACAGGAGAGAAACCTTATAGTTGTGATCAATGTGGGAAGAAATACTCCAACTTAAGGCCTCTGGTTAAACACAAAAAACTACACACAAGAGATCCACAAAGTGTAAATCATAGAGATGATTAAAAACACCTCTGATAAGGTTAGCCATTGTAACAAATCATTCATAGAGCACTTTTATTGCAACACTAATGACAATTGTCAAGCATATAATCTAAATTGTAGTAGATTACATTATGACACTATTAGGCTTGTTGCATAGCCAATACAAGAATGCTGTTTTATTCAATTCATATAATACTTGTGATGTGAAAGCAGAACCTTTTTTGGGATACATTTGACAAGTAAGGGTTGAGGAAGGTATGATAAATGATTGACTGTAATTGGAATTAAAAGGAGTCGTTCTGAATGATCTAAAGGAACTATTTTTGGTCCGATAATTTCAAACCTTTGTAATGTACAATGCATGATGTCACTTTGACCACAATTCCATCTTTCTGTAAGACCCCTTAGGTCTCCTGTTTTAAAACACAGTCCCCTTAAGACAACAGAAGTTAACAAGGTATTGGTTGGGCTAATGTGCCCTTTACCAACAGTAAACCACTCTCATTTCATTTTTGCAAAACAAAACACTTTTTAAATGACCAAACCAAGTAGACAAAACTACATAAAACTAGTTGACTTCAATATACATTTCACACATTCCATCCTCTTGGTGTTAGCTGTCAAAATGTGCTGTGAGGGTAATTGGATCTGAACGCGAACAAAATGAAACTTTGATATGAACTACTCTGGCGACAGCAGACTCTGAGTGGGTAACGGAATTAGCTGGCATCGCCAATGACTGGAACTACATGGTCCTTAATCTTAACATTTAATCACAACAAACTGTTTGAGAAACACAGAGCTTCTATCTGATGAATGCCCCCGCTGAACTGCAGAACCGACATGGATGTGTCTTGCTGTATATAGCGTAATGTCGTGTTTAATTCCCGTGTATATAATGTAATGTATGTGTCTTGCTGTATATAGGGTAATGTCCTGTTTAGATCATGTATATTTGTATTTTTTACATATTCTTTGTGGCTCGGCGTGTTGTCCTGCCCTTTTGCAGCTGTGTCCAAGTCATTGAAAATCGCAATTGTTTATAAACTGACTTGAATAACGGTGACATTAAATGAATAGACATGTTTTCGGCATCGTGAAAATGTCAGGTTTTCTGCACTTTGTTAGCACTGATTTAATCAATGATGTAACAATTGTTTAATTGCGTTAACCAATACTGTCAGCAGATTGCGAGGCGGGTCTGTTAAGCAGTGCTACAAGAGAGTGACGTATAATCAAGTGGCCGAAAATCTGTTTTGAACATCTGTTGTATAACATTGTTGTAAAGGAAGAAGAGAGAGACGTTACGGTGACAGAATAAGCTTTTCGCGTGAAAGAGGAGGATGCCGTTTTGGTAGTGAAGGAGAAAAAGGAGATTACTGTCACATTGAAAGAAAAGACAGAAGAAGAGATAGTCGATTTGGCCAGTAAGTAATGTCTTTAAAACATTCTCTGTAGTTGTGTAGTTTGAAAGGGGCATTCTGCAATTGCTAAGTATATGCATGTATTTGCATTTATATTATATTAAATTATATTCATAATTTTATTATATTCATAATTTTGTGGCTTGATCTGTTGCCCTGCCTTACAACTTTGTGCAAGAAAATCGACTTAAATAGTTGTGAAATTAAATTAATAAACATCAGCATGTAGAACCTTATTAAACTTAAAGCATTAAGCTCTTAACATAAGCAGGAAGTCATATATGAACAAATAAAAAAATGTATCAACGGGAAGAGAGTTCTATTAGCATTGGTTCATTGGATTTTTTGGGGGAATTTAATTGTAAATTTATTTATATTGTTATATTGTAAATAAGAGTCAAAAGAGAGTGGATGAGATAGTGGGCACTAATTACCGTAAATGTTGTTTGCATTAAGAAACGCATGTTTTTTTAATGGTTTGTTTCACATTATCTTTGTTTTTATTGGTTTACGTGCGTGTACGTTAATCCTTTTTACCAGAGAGTGACGTATAATCAAGTGGACGGAACTTACTTTTGGGACGCTTCAATAACAGTGCTGGGAATCAACTACTCGGCCTTTTCTGTTGCTGGTTAGCGAACAAAGAAATAAAGTACTGCTCTTCAATATAGGATGCGTATTTTTGACACGGTGCTCTAGCACGCGCCTGTCATGTAGCTAGATAACAGATCGATTTAACATTTATGTTGTTATTAGTGAGATCGCTGAGAGGATAGTTTAACACTGGCACAGTAACTAGTAATAGCAAGCTAGCATCCCTGAACATGAACTCCTTAAACTACTCTTCCACCACTAAAGACGAGGTCTGCTGGACGGAGAAACAGGGACGGTGGTTGAACATTGTTGTAAAAGATGAAGAGAAAGACGTTACTGTGGCAGAAGAAGCTTTACGAGTGAAAGAGGAGGGCGACGGATCTGGAACGGTCACATTCAAAGAAAATGAGGATACAGTTTTGGTAGTGAAGGCGGAAGAGGAGATTACTGGCACATGGAAAGAAAAGACCGAGGCAGAGAGAGAAGATTTGGTTAAGAGCAGTGAGTAATGTCTTTAAAACATTCTCTAGTTGTTGTGTAGCTTTAAAGGGACAATCTGCGGTTGCTAGATATATTCTTTTGAGCGGACTCTTATTCAGAGAAACTTGCTTAGATATCTAGGTGGGACAACGACACAACTCAGTGGTAGTAAGTACGCCTTACTAAAAGCCACGGTCAGCCAATTCAGTGCTAGAAGGAAGTCCGATGTTCAAACATTAGTTCAGGAACACAAATTACATTAGTTCAGGTATCCAAAGGAGAAATATGCCATCCTGGTAGGGCCCCAGTTGTCTTTTACCCACATATCAGGCAAAGGATGTGTGATAATGGATTTATTGTGATATAACAGTTACTTTACTCAGACAAGTTATGGAATGAAGGGAGAAGTTTGAGGAAGAGCAAATTAATATCATATTTCTATGGTCATCCGAAATGTTAGACACTTTATGAAACAGAAATCCCAAAGCCTGTCCGGTGTGCCGAACAGAATGCAGAGTTAAACTAAGGGGTTTGATGTGAGGTTAGACCTCATCTACAGTACCAATTCAGAAAACATGTTTGTTAATAATATAATTGTTATTAGTGTTGCACCATTTTTCTTATATAATATAATTAAGGGATGATTTCAGTATCACATTCATTCATTGAGGGATGACTGTGCCTCTCCACGTCCCCCCAATGAACTGGTTCATGTCATGTGGTCATGCAACTGCCAGCTACAACCGCCTACTGACTAAACAATCCACTGGGCCCCTGAATCAGCCCAAGTTCCATCGTCAACAAGGATTTCATGATCTGATGGTCAGATTAGTGAGACCTCTGGCCCACAAGACTTCCGGTTTGGACTCCCTGAATCATTTGGAAGTGGTTGCTATGAGGCAGAGCCTTAGATGCGATTGAATGATTGTAGAAGCATTTAAACATTCATTTACTTGACTGTCTGACATTCTCGTTCACACAGGAGAGAGTTGTGACAATCCTGGACCCTCAGAGGAACCTCAACAACAACAAGATCCCGAGAAAGCAGGAAAGACTCTTTCCAGATCAGATAATGCTGATCAGCCTGGGGAGAAGCCTTATCGCTGTGATCAATGTGGGAGGAGATTCACTCATTTGGGACACTTGACTACACACCAGAGAATACACACAGGAGACAAACCTTATAGCTGTGATCAATGTGGAAGGAGGTTCACTCAATTAGGTCACCTGACTACACACCAGAGAATACACACTGGGGAGAAGCCTTATAGCTGTGATCAATGTGGGAGGAGATTCACACAGTTGATGACTTTGACTGCGCACCAGAGAATACACACAGGGGAGAAACCTTATAGCTGTAATATTTGTGGGAGTAGTTTTACTACATCAAACCAGCTTGTTGTACACCAGAGAACACATACAGGAGAGAAACCATTTCACTGCTCTGATTGTGGAAAGCACTTTACTACCTCATGTGGACTAATAACACACCAGAGAACACATGCCGGGGAGAAGCCTTATAGCTGTGATCAGTGTGGGAGAATATTTACTCAATCTGGTAGCCTAACAAGACACCAGAGAATACACACAGGAGAGAAGCCTTATAGCTGTGATCAATGTGGGAGAAGATTCACACAGTTTATGACTTTGACTGCCCACCAGAGAATACATACAGGTGAGAAACCTTATAGCTGTGATGTTTGTGGGAGTAGGTTTACTACATCAAACCAGCTTGTTGTACACCAGAGAACACATACAGGAGAGAAACCATTCCGCTGCTCTGATTGTGGAAAGACCTTTACAACCTCATGTGGACTAATAACACACCAGAGAACACATGCCGGGGAGAAGCCTTATAGCTGTGATCAGTGTGGGAGGCGATTTACTCAATCTGGGACCCTAACAAGACACCAGAGAATACACACTGGAGAGGAGCCTTATAGCTGTAATCAATGTGGGAGGAGATTCACACAGTTGATGACATTAACTGATCACCAGAGAATACACACAGGAGGGAAACCTTGTAGCTGTAATGTCTGTGGGAGTATTTTTACTACATCCGACCAGTTAGTAATACACCTGGAAACACACAAAGGACAGAAACCATTCCAATGCTCTGATTGCAGCAAGACCTTTACAACCTCATGTGGACAAATAACACACCAGCGAACACATGCCGGGGAGAAGCCTTATAGCTGTGATCAGTGTGGGAGACGATTTACTCAATCTGGGACCCTAACAAGACACCGGAGGATACACACAGGAGAGAAGCCTTATATTTGTGATCAGTGTGGGATTAGTTTTACAAGATCATACCAGCTGGTGGTACACCAAACGACACACAGAAGAGAACACCCATCTGTGATCAATGTAGGATGATATTCACAAATATTTTCACTGTACACGTGAAACTACATATGATGAGAAGCTGCGATCAATTGAAATGATACTATGACACAAGGTGTATAATATTACTAAAGATGCACACAGAAGATAATATTGGAACACGATGTGTAAGGTTGTGCTGTTATGTAAAAAAATAATAATAATCACAATCACATGAATTCCATAAAGCCCTTTTTATAACAGAAAATGTTGCAGCGCGCTTATACAAAAAGCCCAAAATACAAGATACAACAATTAATTGGAGAGAAGATATCCCAGTGTAGATGGACCTCTGCCTGGCAAGTCCACTTAATCAGGGCCAGACCACTTTATCAGCCTTCACACCCCTGGGCCAGACCACTTAATAAGCCTTCACACCCCTGGTGCCAGACCACTTAATCAGCCTTCATACCCCTGGGGCAAGACCATTCCACAGCAGTGGAACTCTATGGGAGAAAGCTCTGCTTCCAGCTATTTGTTTAGAAACTTTAGGTACAGATTTATGTTATCCACTTTCTTAGAGTATATCTATAACACAGGCTTCGGGATGGCAGTGAAAATATACATTGTGTTTCTAGAAAACGTCCACAAGAGGTAGCATATATAGTGAAAGCAAAAGTGGTCCCACAATAGAACCTTGAGGAACACCAAAAGCATGACTTTGTCAGTTCCACAGATACAAATGGATATTTTAGGTAAATAACATTTAAACCAGGCAATAACAGTGATATCTGGGTCCTTCCAAAACATATTTGTTGAAAGTAAAGAAGCACAATCCCAAACAGATAGCTTTAAAGTGAAACCTTTTGAAGGTCCTTTACCACCTTGAGTTCCCAGTACTATGATGAACCTGCTCATGGTGATAAACGAGACAGGAGCATTGAGTTGTACAATGTTATTTTTGGATATTTATTATTGACAAATATATCTTATTTTATGTTGATAAAGTTTTGGCTTCATTCAGGTTTTATAGCTGCTACTCTTGACTCTTACTCTACGCTTAGCTCTTATCCTGATTGAGAGTAATGTGTTTAGCAAAGGCAGACTTAACCTACAGTAATGAAAAACCTTGCCTACGAACAGACTCCTTGAGCACCTTTAAATACAAAATGGTAAGAACATTTACTCTTTATTTATTTGTAGTAATTTGAAAGCACATTTGGATTTAACCTATATTTTTTATTTTATTCGAATAAATGACTATGTCAGCAGATTGCACTGGGAGGGTTTAATAATGTGCTGCCAGGGAGTGACGTACAATCAAGTCGACGGGACACCAAAAACAACTGCTAGTCTATGGATTCTGCTGGTTGGCTAACATAGAAGAAGATGTAGCTAACATAGCGGGAAGAATACAGCTCTAGAGAGGCTCGTGCACATTGGCAGTCTAAATAGTTTGAATTCATATTTACTTTGTTAAAAGTTAGCTAGCTGACAGGTAAAGTTAGCTAGCTGACAGGTAAAGTTAGCACTAGCGAAGAAGCTATGGATAGCGAGCTAACATCACCGAACATGAGCTCGCTTAAAAACTCACCCTACGCAAAAGAAGTCTGCTGGACGGAGAAAGGGGGTCTTTGGCTCAACATTGTTGTCAAAGAAGAAGAGAAAGAAGTTACAGTGACAGAAGAGGGAGTCGTTTTCAGAATAAAAGATGAAAAGGAGAAGGAAGCCGTAATGACTGTGAAGGTGGAAGACATGACCGTCACATTGAAAGAGGAGAATACAGTTTTGTTTGAGCAGGAGGAAGAGGAGATTACTGTCATATCGAAAAAAGACGAAGAGGATTCCGTAGAACTGATTAATACCAGTAAGTAATGGCATATTAACCAGGATAGTCTAGGTATATCAGATCAGGACCATTTACTGGAGTCTACGTGGACGCTAAACCTTTTTGTGCATTACATGTTTGTGTCTCTATCTTATTAAATGTGGTACTGCGTTGTTGCTTTTTCTTTAATCTGTCATGGAGGGGGCATTTTGGACTTTGCTGGTTGAATGTTAATTTCGCCATTGGCGGTGGTAAAATGGGGGCCAGCGTTTAAAAACAGAAAACAATATTAAAGGTGCAGTGTTGAGTACATTCGAGTTGGGATTTATAGCAACCAAAATAAATCTGACATAGCTGTTTACAAACTAGGTCGGCCATTTGGTTTCATATGGTTTTATCCGGTCACAAAATCTCCTGACATAAAACTTGGTACTCAAGTTTTTTTGCGGCTATTTACATTTCTTTGTTCACATGCGTGTTAGTTTCCCAATGTTGGAGTTTATACTGCAACTGCTAGGGAATACTCTTATTAGTCAGATTCATGTCAGTGTAGACCTACAGGTGTAGTCTACATCCTGCAGATAAATGAACAACCTACATTGTCTCGTTTGTAACAGTTTTGTTGACACAGCTAAAAAAAAAGTTTTACTTTTTACTGGGAATACCTTTTGATTAAAGCAATATTACACAACATACACTTTTTTGTGTTATTAAGGAAAAACTGTTCTAATACATCTGTCAAAGATGCTAATGGGCGAAATATTTGATTGCTGGAGTAAAAAAGAGTCCAACAACAAATATTGACCAAATGGGGTTTGAGGTCAACTGATGCCACATATTGGCTTTCATTTTCAGCAGCATTAAGTACTTCATATAAGATTCATATATAGTTTCATATAAGATTCATATATGGTTTCACATAAGATTCCCAGGACCGAATGGTCTTCATACCTGAGGGCAGAGCGCCCCCTCCTGGCTCTTAGACACCTCTTCCAGCAGCGGTGGGTCTCCCATGTTAAAGCAGGAAGATGTAGGATGCTGAACACTCAATTTATTCTACATGTTGGAAAATCACATTACATCTCATTACCTGTGAGATTTATTCCGTACAGTCTTATTTCTCATTTTTCCAATACAGATTGACGGGAGGGAACAATCTTCCTTAAAAGATATTCTCCTCAATTGTTACAATCATAACATTGGAGCTTTGATGCCATGTATTATTTGGAGGCTCCTGATTACAGCCGGTCCTCCACCCGCAGCACCCCACCACTCACCCTCCATCCTCTCTCCTCCACCTCACCCTCCATCCTCTCCTCCACCCCCCCCCCCCCC
>JACXGK010003894.1:0-22737 GCA_016801125.1 Novumbra hubbsi | reverse complement strand
AATGAATCATCTGGAGAGCCTCAACCCCATCATGAAGATGACAGAGTAGAGAATCTCTCCAGATCTGAACACCTTAAGAAACAGCAGAGACCTTCACCTCACCACTGCTCTGATTGTGGGAAGAATTTTATCTATTTATCAGACCTTAAAAAACACCAGCGAACCCATACAGGAGAAAAACCTTACAGTTGCTTTGACTGTCAGAAAAGTTTCACCTATTCAACAGACCTCAAAATACACCAGAGAATACATACAGGAGAGAAACCTTATGGCTGCACTCAGTGTGGAGTAAGTTTCTCTAGATCACAGTCATTAAAATCTCACCTGAGAATTCACACAGGAGAGAAACCTTATGGCTGTAATCAATGTGTGAAAAGGTTTGTTACATCCGGTCAGTTGACTTTACACCAGAGAACTCACACAGGAGAGAAACCGTGTAGCTGTGATGTATGTGGGAAGAGCTTTACTAGACCAGACCAGCTTGTAGTCCACCAGCGAGTACACACAGGAGAAAAGCCTTACAGCTGTAATCAATGTGGTAAAAGTTTTACCACACAAAGCAACCTGAAAACACATCTGAGAACACACACAGGAGAGAAGCCTTGTAGCTGTGATCAGTGTGGAAAGAGATTCACTCAGTCCACACACCTGACTATACATAAGAGAACACACACAGGAGAGAAAGCATACCATTGTTCTGAATGTAGCAAGCGTTTTGCTACCTCAACTGAACTGATAAAACACCAGAGAACACACACTGGAGAGAGACCTTACAGCTGTGATCAGTGTGGCAGAAGATTCACTCAGTTGGGTCACCTGACTACACACCAGCAAACACACACTGGAAAGAGGCCTTATTGCTGTTCTGCCTGTGGGAAGAATTTCTTCAGGTCATCGCATTTAAAATCACATGAGGGAACACACACTGGAGAGAAACCTTATAGCTGTGATCAGTGTGACAAGAGATACTCTGATTCAAGGTCTCTGATTAGGCATCAGAAAACACACACAAGAGATCCACAGAGAGGAATGATTTCCAACACCAAACGAGGGCTGCATAAAGAAATGCACAAGGGCCTGGTAAAATATATATAAATAATGTTTTTGCAACACATTTGGAACATTATTTTGAAACAACAACTGGTGTTGGGGAGTAGGAAAATACGTGTACAGTTTGCAGTAGCTTGGTGGTGGTTTACTCAAACCTGTTTTGTTTTTCAGAATTTACATGATAGGTAAATATAGCTCTTAGTTTTGTATGTATTGATCTGTATGTGTCCTATTTCACACACAATTTAACATGAGAAACAGAAAGGTGTTTTTTACCTATCACATTTTCCCTGAAGTAGCCTCAGACTGGGTTCAAATCTGTGGGATCAGTCATTATTAACTGGAGCAATTGCACCTGCTTTTTTCACCTGGTCAGTTAAAATCTTTGTAGATCTGTCAGATGTTCCACCTCTGTCATGTTGTCTGCTTTGGTTTTTATTATTAACCGCTATGGTGCCTACTGGAACTACATTCTGCAGTAAATAACTAAATATTACATTTGTTTTGGGGCTTCAGCCCAGTCAAAACATAATGATTTTATTTATGAGGCTATATTACATTCTGTTAATTTATGGCTCAAAGGGTTATTTTGTCAGAGATTTCTCAAGTTTTGTGTATTACAATGTTTATTTAAACAGGGATGATATTACTGTAGGAAATACACATAATAAAACATCTCAAAGTATTTTTAATTAAAGATTTGTATTGTAATGTTGTGTCAATTTGTGCCCCTTGTCATCAAAACTACTTTCCAACAAAACTAGCGATGCAAACAGGTTAGCAAGGCAATTGAAGCAGAAATAAACGGGTACCCATATTATATGGGTTTCATACCACAGCTTTCAGCTAGTCCATATTCAAACCTATTTAATCCTTCCATGTGGATATTGTCCCACTATATTACAGTGGCTTGGCTGACAGGACAGTGAATCCGCAGTGGCTAGGCTGACAGGACACTGTGTCTGCAGTGGCTAAGCTGACAGGACAGTGTGTCTGCAGTGGCTAGGCTGACAGGACAGTGTATCCTCAGTGGCTAGGCTTGTAGGACAGTGTGTGACACTGTGATTTCTTACTGAGAAAAGTAAGCCAGTATCCTGTTTGTATTGTAGAATGTCTAAACCAATTACAATGCTTTTTTTGACCAACCCATTGTAGAATACGACCCTCAAAGCGTGTTTGGGTGTAACTTGTCTCATTGGTTAATTCACCAGGCTGGCTTTATAATGTCAAATAGCAACCCAGGTCACCCTCAACAGACCCCAGACAATCAGGCCTAGACCACTCCTGTCCCAAACCCTCTTTGACGGGATCAGTACTCTTGGCCGGGGTTGTTTCATGTCAATAGGGGGTGCGGATAAGAAATAACTAATTGCCTTAAGCTACCATTAGGTTACATCAACACACATTGTACATATTTATTTGATAATTTATTATTAATATCTTGCAGCATGTTCCACGTCAGCTAGGAGGATATTGAAAGAGGCTTTTCCCCATGAATTTCATATTATAAATAAAATATTTCCCTAATAAAATGGTAAATTCATAGTGTATTGGTCTTCAGCTGCGTTATGCACTTCAATCAGCAGATGGCGATCGGGTCTTTTCAATCGGTGCGGTTAAAGAGTGACGTATAATGAAGGGGACTGAACATTTCTTTATCAACAGCTAGTAAGACATTTAAGTAGCTTGTTATTTAACAAGCCGGAAGAATAAAGTTATTTTTTAGAGACTTTTGAGTATTTTGGTCATTTTGTGTTGGACACATGTATATCGTCTATCTCTTAGTCTTATTTTGTGTGACATCATATTTACGTTGTTATTAGTTAGCCAGTTGGCAGGTTGAGGTAGCATTAGCATAGTAGCAAATGATAGCAAAGTAACTAGTATCCCCGAAAATGAGCTCGCTAAATTACTCTCTCCCCGATAAAGAAGAGGCCCGCTGGACTGAGAAAGGGGGTCTTTGGCTAAACATTGTCGTAAAAGAAGAAGAGAAAGAAGTTACAGTGACAGAAGAGAAAGATGCTTTCGGCCTGAAAGAGGAGGTCCGTGAAAATGAAGAGTATACCTTTTTGGCCGTGAAAGAGGAAGGGGAGATTACTGTCACATTAAAAGAGGAGGAAGGAGAAGACGACGAGGAGGAAGATGAGAAGGGAGAAAAGGAGGACATTGTCGATCTTATTTCCAACAGTAAGTAATGTATTTAAGGCGCTGCAGCTTTTGAACTGACGGCTGGTTTTAAAAGGGCGCTCTGCGGTTGTTACTTACATTCTTTAATCGATGACCATTTACAGTTTACTAATTAAGGCGACACTCGCAATTTACAGTTCATGTTATCATAACATAGCCAGGTCCGCCAAGTCAGTGCTGGTAAAATGTACAATGAATTTAGGAAAGAGATAATTAAGAAACGTACCAGCCTCGTGGGAACCAAGTTGTCCTCCATTAGTACAAATATATGGAGAAATATTGTGTGATTATTGATTTATTGTCTTGAATGGTCACTCTCGTGTAACTTGAATATGACTATTGTATCGACCAATGGGAGAAGATAGAGAAAGAGCTGTTTATTCTAGTTTTTCTGTTAAATGGTTATCAGAGTAATTATCCAATTTATAAAAGATTGAATATTGATTACATTTTCTCTGGCCTAAAGTGTTGATGGAAGGCCAGTAGGGGTCACTGTTCTCTCTGGTGTAAACTGGTGATTGGAGGGTTGACTGGATTATATCCCCAGCCTTAAAGTGGGACATTTATCTAGACCCTCCTGCAATAAATCATTGAGTACAATGGTATTAATATTGGTAATACTTATTTTATGAGTTAACTACCATGGCAATGTCCCTTTTCCTGCCCTTGGGCTTTAGGTTAGAGGGAAGGGTACCCCCTTATGGCCTCCATTTATATATAAATGGTGTATTTTACATGTTGGAAAATTACTATTGATCTTATTACCCGTATTGTTTATTTTATTCATCCTTATGTGTTCAGCAGTCTTACACTTTACAGAAGTCTTGTTATACAGCAGTCTGCTATTTTACAGGTAACTTTGATGGGTTGGCACATTTTTTAACAGTTTTCATTTTAAGGTTTTGCACATTTCACAGTAGTCTTTACTGTATTTGCATAAGACTTTGATTGTACTGGACTTAAAATAGTTTTGGTGGCATTTTCTATTTATTTCTGTATCCCACGTAGATCCAACTTATCAATTATGAAATGTTTTTGTGTAAACAATTTAACCATAATTTTTTATATGCCTCATCTCACATGATCTGTGAAAATACATATTTCTACAATACATGATTACAACAGTCTTGATTACATTTATAGTACACATGATTATCATGTTTTGTTATTTCTAAATATAATTCTGTTTAATGTCCATAATAGTCAATCGACACATACTGTTTCACCAGAACATAGCAAGAAAACAAATTACTAAAGTAACATACCAATTGTCATACAGTACCTGGCTAAACAATGTCAAGAAACAATGCCATTTCACAGATTGTACTGAGGTCAACAATCTGTCTCATTTCTCAATCACAGGAGAACATGACTTCCATGAGCCTTCTGGCGAGTCTCAACCACATCAAGATCCAGATGAGGTAGAGAAGAGTCTCCCTAAATCAGAACACATCAAGAAACTCCAGCTGAGAGCCACAGGGAAGAAAAATCACCACTGTTCTGACTGCGGGAAGAATTTCATCTATTTATCAGACCTTAAAAAACACCAGCGAATCCACACAGGAGAGAAACCTTACAGCTGCTCTGACTGTAAGAAGAGTTTCACCTATTCAACAGACCTTAAAAAACACCAGCGAATCCATACAGGAGAGAAACCATATGGCTGCTCTGACTGTAAGAAGAGTTTCACTTTTTCAACAGACCTAAAAATACACCAGAGAATCCATACAGGAGAGAAACCTTACAAGTGCGCTCAGTGTGGAATAAGTTTCTCTAGGTCACAGTCATTAAAATCTCACCTGAGAATTCACACAGGAGAGAAACCATATGTCTGTGATCAATGTGGGAAGAGTTTTGCCACATCAGGCCAGCTGAATTTACACCAGAGAACCCACACTGGACAAAAGCCTTGTAGCTGTGATGTGTGTGGGAAAAGCTTTACTAGATCAGATCAGCTTGTAGTCCACCAGCGAGTACACACTGGAGAGAAGCCTTACAGCTGTAGTCAATGTGGGAAACGTTTTACCACACAAAGCAACCTGA
Organism: Novumbra hubbsi; assembly: GCA_016801125.1. Taxonomy (NCBI): domain Eukaryota; kingdom Metazoa; phylum Chordata; class Actinopteri; order Esociformes; family Umbridae; genus Novumbra; species Novumbra hubbsi. The sequence continues at coordinate 17,457 of JACXGK010003894.1, read as the reverse complement.
AAACACATTTGAGAACTCACACAGGAGAGAAGCCTTGTAGCTGTGATCAGTGTGGAAAGAGGTTCACTCAATCAACACATCTGACTATACACAAGAGGACACACACTGGAGAGAAAGCATACCACTGTTCTGACTGTGGCAAGCGCTTTGCTACCTCAACTGAACTGATAAAACACCAAAGAACACACACAGGAGAGAAACCTTACAGCTGTGATCAGTGTGGAAGACGATTCACTCAGTTGGGTCACCTGACTACACACCAGCAAACACACACCGGAGAGAGGCCTTACAATTGTTCTGACTGTGGGAAGAGTTTTGTTAGGCCATCACATTTAAAATCACACCAAAGAACACACACAGGAGAGAAACCATATAGCTGTGATCAGTGTGAGAAGAGATACTCTGATTCAAGGTCTCTGATTAAACATCAGAAAGCACACAGTGGAGATGCAGAGGGTGTGGAATGAACTCTAACCCCAAACCCTGAGAGGCATAAAGCAACTGCATGTGAGAGGGCCTAGTAGGAAGAAAACAAATTAGCTTGGTTGTACTTTGGTCGTGTGTAAAATGTATTTTCAATCACCTTTTTGCAATGTCTTGAAACAGTAAGCAGAGTTGGGGAGTAGAGAATTACATTCAAATAGTAATTTAACTTCATTCATGCTGTAGTTTGGTGTTTGTCTACTTGTACTCCAATCTATATTTGTTTAGGTTTCAATCCATTATTCAGTTCCCATCTTAACATTGTTAACCACTATGCGGCCTGCTACTCCAATTACTGGAACTACATACTGATCTGCTGCAGAAGGAAACTAAATATTGACCTTATTTCTTTAGCATCAGACCAGGTTATTTCTCGACTCACAGCCTCCAGAATTAATTGGACCCAAAGTAAATATAAACAAAAGAATCTAATTTGTTTATCAGCTTGATCTTACACTCAAATATCAGGTTTGCTAATAATCGTTTAAATGTATGTCAATTAAGTGAAACATGTATAATCTGGCTTTAGGGAACTATTCATTGGACATCCATGAGTATTTCGCTGGGGTATAAATATAAGGTGACACACAGGCTCCCTTAGTTAACATGGGAAAGGCCAGCATACACAACTGAAATGTGTCTAAAGTTTGTTGAATTTCACAAAGGACATGACGTTTATTAATGTCATTGGATCCAGGTTCTATGGTCTGATTGAAGTAAATCACCATAGGTGGGTTTGGGATCTAAAAAGATTTTACCAACCCAACGTCTATTAGTGGATGTGTGATGAAATCCCACAACTTAAGGTGAAGTGAGGACTTATCTGGAGAGTTTTTGTTCAGCATTCAGGGTTTGAACCATCCGGTAATACTGTCATACTATTTGACCCTTCAACTAGGACACAAGATAGAAATCATATTGTCACTACCCACCGGATGTCTCGACAGGGCCTGTAATGTCCAGGCTCATTGGACAGGGCCTGTAATGTCCAGGCTGATTGGAAAGGGCATATATGCACAGGAATTTCCCCAAATTAACACTATACAATGAATCTGGGCCTATACATTGTAAACGGCTCATGGTGACACCTTAACATGTACCTCCTTCACAATGCTTGTTTTGACCAGCCCATTGGGGTTTAGTTAAATGTAACTCACATTCATGATCAGTGGTATCTAATGAGTTGGGCAATGTAGAATGTTTTACTATCAATGTCTGATTTCATTATTTCCACTAGTTCAGGCTTTCTGTGTAAATAAACTGATTTAAATTTTCATGTCAATGATTCATACTGTGTTTATTATTGTTTACAATGAATTATTACACCACACCTACCTTTACATCACCGGGCTGACTAGGATGTCAGTTTAGTTAATTACATATTTTCAAGAAATCTAAGTTTTAATTTAATTTACTTATTTTTTAATAAAGTAAATTTTTATTGGTTGGAGGGGGTGGGGGGGGGGGAAATTGGAGGGGGTGGGGGGGGAAATTCACAAGTTAAATAAGATACTTTTCAGGAAAACTGTTTATTTTAGCAGGACATGCCAATACACATTCTGCACCCAATACAACAGCATGGCTCCGTAGTAAACAAGTCTGGATGCTAAACTGGCCTGCCTGCAGTCCAGAACTGTAACCCATTGAAAACAATTGACGCATTACAAGACGGAAAATACAGTGAATCCCCCGAACTGTTAAGCATCTAGCTAGTATGGGAATACACTTCACAAACTACAGCAATTGGTCGCCTCAGTTTCCAAACACAAATTATTGTTAAAAAGAGGTAATGCAACACAGTGGTAAACATGCCTCTTTCCCAACATGGAAAACAAGGTTGTACATTAAAGATAGTTATAGTTGGTTAATTAAAAATACTTAAGTTATTTCCGATAACCAGACTACATTGAAAGTAAGAAACAATTAAATCCTTCTGAAAATCCCGTATGCAGTCCAGTAGTTTGTTTTTCACAGTGCCCAGTGATTGCCAGTGTTGACCCGCTTACCTAATGTTTGATCAAACCCAGAGCCAACCACTTTAATCATCTGTTGTTCTATCTTTGAGCAAGATAGCACCTCAGAGAAAGTGGAATATACAAAATAAAACATTTTAATTTCTCTGTCAAGAAATAGGACAAAAATAAAAACCCAATTAATTAAAATTATTAGCTAACTGGCTACACAACAAAATGGCCCAGAAACAGAAACTTTGGAGATTTTATTACAACCACCAAGTTTCAGTGAAATGTAGATAATTACTACTGCTCTTTGTTTCAATATAATGTTTCTATTATGGAATTGTACTGTTTCTACGCAATTTAACAGAGACATACACCTTCAACGTTATTCTAACAACCTTCATTGGAATATTGCTTAGTGCTAGTTAGGCCATTTGTTAAGCATCACTCTACTCTTTGTTCCGTTACCCAGGTCTGGTGTTGGAGATCCTTCCACACACTGAAGATCCACAGAGTGTATTTTCTGATGGTTTATCAGAACCCTTGAGTCAGAGTAACTCTTCCCACACTGACTACAGCTATAGGGTTTCTCTCCGGTGTGTGTTCTCTGGTGGACTCTTAAATGTGCTGACCTGACAAAACTCTTCCCACAGTCAGAACAAAGGAAAGGCCTCTCTCCACTGTGTGTTTGCTTGTGTGTAGTCAGGTAACCCACCTGAGTAAATCTCCTTCCACACTGATCACAGCTGTAAGGTTTCTCTCCTGTGTGTGTTCTCTGATGTTTTATCAGTTTAGTTGAGGTAACAAAGCGCTTGTTACAGTCAGAACAGTTATATGCTTTTTCTCCTGCGTGGGTTCTCTTGTGTATAGTCAGGTGTATTGACTGAGTGAAGCTCTTTCCACAAATATCACATCTACAAGGCTTCTCTCCTGTGTGTGTTCTCTGGTGTTCTGTCAGCTGAGTTGAGGTAGCAAAGCGCTTGTCGCAGTCAGAACAGTGGTATGGTTTCTCTCCAGTGTGTGTTCGTTTGTGTGTAGTTAGGTGTGTTGACTGAGTGAAGCACTTCCCACAAACATCACAGCTACAAGGCTTCTCTCCTGTGTGAATTCTCAGGTGTAAATTCAGCTGGCCTAATGTAACAAACCTTTTCCCACATTGATCACAGCCATAAGGTTTCTCTCCTGTGTGAATTCTCAGGTGAGATTTCAATGATTGCGATCTAGAGAAACTCATTTCACACTGAGGGCAACTATAGGGTTTCTCTCCTGTGTGAATTGTCAAGTGTGACTTCAATGACTGTGATCTAGAGAAGCTCATTTTACAATGACAGCAGCCATAAGGTTTCTCTCCAGTATGGCTTCTCTGGTGGATTTTAAGTTCTGTTTTAGATGTGAAATTCTTTCCGCAGTCAGAGCAGTGGTGGGGTTTCTTCTTTCCTGGGGGTTTCTCCTGGTGTTTTTGTTTATCAGGATCTTGGTATTGTTGAGACTTTTCAGAGGATTCAAGATAGTTCAGTCTCTCTCCTGTGTCAAAAACAGTCAGATAATTAATGTATGACCTGGGTTGGGTTAAAAAAAAAAAATTATCAGCTACATCATCAGTGAATATTTCAATATCAGATTGAAGGCACTTATTTCAGGTTAAAACACCTGCCACTGTTTGGAACAAGCCCAACAATGTACATTAAACTGAGAAAACCATCTCTATTATAAAGCATGGTGGTGGCAGCATCATGTTATGGGGATGCTTCTCAGCATCAGTGCCTGAGATAAAGATCATCTGAAGTTTTTGTTAAAAGACTTTAAATGTATAATATGGTTGGGGAACTGAGGCACTTACACGACCAAATGTGAAAAGGTGGTGTAGAATATGAATAACCAATGCAGCTAATCATCTAACTTTATTTGGAACAGAATGCACACAGAAGTTTGGGCGTATTTTTAATTAGCCTAGCTGAGGTTAGTAGCTGGCATAATGACCTTATTACTGTGACGAAGCTAAGCCAGCAACTTTGTAATAGAGATTATGCGTGACAAACGGTAAGTTTACAAAGTTAGTCAACGCGGTCGCCATTTTTCTCCAGTTCTCAGCTGCCCTATTAATTCAGACGCACACTATGCCGCCCCGCCCCGCCGGCTGCTTCAATCGCGGTTTAGTTTCTTCAGTTTCTGCTCTAACAATTTTTTTTATTTTGGGGACACAATATTACGTAACCTTGCGCGGTTGTCGAACAATGGAGGAAATAGTTTAGCAAAAATATATCTCAGTAAATAAGTAGTGGTATTTTAAGGGGAATGTCTTAATTTGTTAATTTTCATTTTAAAACCCCTGGACTCTAATGCTGACTGACGCTGGCGAGGAAAACCCCTCGTTACTCACCCGCGTTTATGTGATCTCGCACCTCATCATCCTCGTCTTCCTCTTTCAGTGTGACTGTGATCTCACCTTCCTCTTCTTTCTCAGTGACATCTCTCTTTTCTCCCTCTTCTGTAACTGTTACCTCTTTATCTTCTTCTTTTACTACAATGTTCAGCCACATACCTTCTTTCTCTGTCAAGCAAACCTCCTCTTCTTTAACGGGTGGGTAGTAGTGAACAGAGCTCATGGTCATGGATGTTAGCAGCTTGCTATCATTAGCGCCTAAGCTATGTTTAACTCAATACAGCCAACTAGCTGACTAATAACAACAACCAAATGTAAAAATACTACACTGAATTGGATAGTTGGCCAGTTTAAAACAGCGGTTAACATACACGAAAGCATCTAAACAGATGCATTTTCCCGACAATGTTAGCAAACAATCGACGGATATGGCTGCCTAACAGTGTATGTTGAACCGTTCCGTCCCCTAGATTGATCGTCACACTTTGGCAACATCACATCGCCCTTCTGCTGTTGGCAGTGGGAAGGCAGTTGAAGATTTTCCGTCTTATCCTCTCTTTCTGACAGACTTCATTGTTTTTTCTTTTTAACCCCGTTTCCTCTTGCACAACACAACATATTTGTACAAAACAGATTGGTCCTAACAATTAATTTAATAAAATTTATAATAATCACTCTTAATTGGAAGATTCACATGGCATGATATGAAGCATTTGGATGGAAAATGTGTTGTTCTATCCCTCACCAAATTAGTTATCCCTAACTTCTGCAAGTTACCCTGGACTCGAGAAATAGACAAATAACTTAAATGTAAATGTGAAGAGAATTGTATTTACAATGTTACGGTTCCTCCTAAATTCAGTCAGTTTAAAGGCATGTTGTTTCTGTACACCTCAGAATTCATCCTACTGCTGACGTCACTAGTTACATCATCAAAGTGAGACATTTCCAGGAGCACCTCCCATATCCAATAAATAACAAAAAGGTGTGTCAGTTCAGTCTCACTTTGTCAGTTTGCAGGCAATCAAATACATAATTTTGGCAATAGACATTTTACACTACAGCACCAATACCTTTGTCAAAAAAATCATAAAGCTTAAATAACTTTGGTCAAATAGTGTTACGTCTTATGACAGACAGACCTACATGACATCCATAGATATTCACTGCATGTGTACATGCATGTGCTGTCTGTTGTTGTAACCATAACATGCCTAGGACACGCAGGGGAAACTACATCTTTGTTTACTTGAAGGTTCTTAGTAGAAGGAAAAAAGTAGGTTGGCAGCAATTACATCACCTTTATCTGTAGATATTGTTTGAAAGAAGATCAAATATTGATATGTCCGTATTTCTTCAAAAATAACTAAATATTTCACAAGGTGTCCTAATTTTCTCACATGACTGTACATGTTTACACAGAGTAATCACATATTATATGCACATTTACACTAAGCAACCATATCATATAGATATTTACAATGAGCCATTGAATTATATGCATACATCTTTACACAGAATAAGTGTAGGCGGTCAGCAGTTCAGCAATCTGATGATTTACAGGTAGAAGCTTTGCCAAAAGGAACTAAAACAACACAATTCAACATTGCTAGTCTGAGAGTCTGAGGATACAGTTACCATGATGACTGAGGTGAGAAATGGAGAGACTGTGTGAGAGTCTGAGGATACGGTTACCATGATGACTGAGGTGAGAAATGGAGAGACTGTGTGAGAGTCTGAGGATACGGTTACCATGATGACTGAGGTGAGAAATGGAGAGACTGTGTGAGAGTCTGAGGATACGGTTACCATGATGACTGAGGTGAGAAATGGAGAGACCGTGTGAGAGCCTGAGGAAACAGTTACCATGATGGCTGAGGTGAGAAATGGAGAGACTGTGTGAGAGCCTGAGGATACTGATGACTGAATACTGATGACTGAGGTGAGGTGCTTAAGGCATGAAGTCAGGCAAGGATGCCTGTTATATTTCAGAACTCGTAAAAAATTGAGGATTTGGAAAACCGGATAGAGTCAGGTCAGCTCAGCCGTGAGAAACTATGGCTAGAAGGCATTTCTCCTACATGTGTTCTCTGGTGTACTATCAGGTTGTTTGACTGTGCAAAACTCTTCCCACATTGATCGCAGATGTAAGGTTTCTCTCCCGAGTGTGTTCTCTGGTGGGAAGTCAGGTGGCTAAGCTGAGTGAAACTCTTTCCACACTCATCACAGCTATACGGTTTCTCTCCCGAGTGAGTTCTCTTGTGTGATTTCAGGTGACATGGCTGAGTAAAGCCCTTCCCACACTCATTGCAAATATAAGGTTTTTCTCCAGTGTGTGTCCTCTGGTGAGATATCAGGTTGTTTGACTGAGCAAAACTCTTCCCACACTGGTCACAGCTAAAAGGTTTCTGTCCAGTGTGAATTCTCAAGTGTGACTTCAAGTTGCTGGGTTGAGTAAAACTCCTCCCACACTGATCACAACTATAGGGCTTCTCATCCGAATCAGCTTGTTGGCGTTCAATAAGTTGATCATCTTGACAAAATATTTTTCCGTATTGATTACAACTATAAGAATGATCTCCTGTGTGAGATCTCTGGTGAATCTCCAAAGTCAGTGATGTTAGAAAGTTCTTCCCACAGTCAGAGCAGTGGTAACGTTTCTGTCCAGTTTGGGATCGCTTGGATACAGTCATATCACCTAAGGTAGTAAAACACTTATCACATACATCTGAAGGCGTTTCACAAGATCTCTTGTGCGATAGCATCAAAAACGATCTAGAAAAATGAGTTCCACACTGAGAACAGTGGCGAGGTTTCTTTCCTATGGGTCTCTGCTGGTGTTTCTTGTGTTGTTCGGATTTGGAAAGACTCTTTGCTGTCTCTTCAGCATCATGTTGTTGAGGCACCCCTTTGGCAGTTTAATGAAAAAAGAGTCAGTTCTGGTCCGTTAAGGATGTTTATCATTAATAACATTATGTGGTAAAATATGTTTTTTTCAGCCAAGATAAACATAATTATTAATATTGTATTTGTTTGTTTCCCCATGTTTTGGAGAAGAAACATTTTCTCCTCCGGTTTCCCTGGGAACAGATACAGATGGGAAGACAAAACTTACTTTGATGTGTTGAGCCTCCCAGTCGTCTTCTCCCAGTTCCAATCACCCTTAGTGTTTTCCGGAAGTCGAACAGCTGCACAGACACCCTCTTTAGACCCAGTGCCTCAGGGTTGGTTGAAAGGGGGAGGCTATCGTTGTCCTGGTAACCAAAAAGAGGGAGCCAACTCATCACTAAAGATGGTAAATAGACTGTTGTCCTGTAGTGCTTTATAAACACTTGGTCCAGAACTTGTGCTAGACTCTAATCAGACCAAGCTGCACCAACTAGTCCGGTATATGATAAAGACCAACCAGACAGGAACAACTACACTAGACGGTTGTCATGTTAGTTAGGTACCATCTGGTACTCTGATCTGAAGAGTCGTCTGTACCTTGTCAGAATCTTGGTGTTCTCGGAGCTCTCCAGAGGATTCAGGATAATTCTGTCTCTCTCCTGTGGGAACAGAACACACAGTCATTGTGGCGAAAGTGAATGTTCAAATTCTAATAAAAATCTTTTAGCCAAGTCTGTTTAAATGACCTTTATTAGAAGCCAGAAAAGAAATGCATAATCACAAATGTATAAAGGACTGATGCTTTAATTTTGACCACGATAAAACAGTTTACAACACATTGATCATCAATGACTGCAACCGAACGCTTCCTGTGGTTATTTAGAAGTCTCTGGCAGCACTAAGCATCCCCAAACCAAGACACTGCCACCAACAGGTCCTGATGCAGCAAAGCATCCCCAAACCAAGACACTGCCACCACCATGTTCTTCGTAGTTTTGGGGTTTTCCTCGATAAACGGAGCAATGTCACAGAAAATGATACATTTTTTCATAATCTGTCGAACATCAATCCAGAACTAATTTTTGGCAGACTTGAGAGATCCGTTCATGTTCTTAGTGAGCACTGATTTCCCCCTTGCTATTCTCCCATGAATCCTATTTTTTTCTAAGGATGTTTGTGACTTCCTGGATGAGTTCTTTGTTTTCTTGTTTGCTGTTTGTAAGGTTTTACAGTTTGCTCTTATTTTGGCAGCACAGGCTAAGAGTTAAGAATTGTTAACAATCTGGGTGTCATTTTAGATCCTTAAAATTTGATAGGCACATTAGTTCAGTTGTCAAACCTAGATTATTTCAGTCAATCCCTATTCTGTATGTTGAGTGTTCAGTCCATTTTCTGTATGTTCTGTGTAACATATATGTAACACAGAATCTACTGTGTTAAATAAATGTCAGAGGTATTTAGTAATGCTGAATGTCCATTCAAAAGAACATCAGCTGTTGTTTGTGGCTCTAATTTTAAAACATTACTCACTAGTGTTGATCAGATCTCCAGTTTTCACCTCTTCGTCATACTTCTCACTTTTCAATGTGACAGTTATCTCCTCTTCCTCATCTCCAAAAACAACATCCCTGATTGTTTCCTCCTCTTTCACAGGAACACCATGCTCCTCTTTCACAATAAACGGTCTTTCCTCTTTCACAGAAACATCCTCCACTTTCAAACTGAAGCGTTCTTCCTCTTGTATCACAGTAACAGCTTCTACCTTTCCTTCTGTGTTTACAATGACTTCCTCCTCTTCTTCTTTAACAACAATGTTCAGCCAAAGACCCTCGTTCTCCGTCCAGCAGACCTCTTCTTTAGCAGGAGAGTAGTTTAGAGAGCTCATTGTCAGGTCTGCTAACGTTAGCAAGCCTGCTGCAGTTAGCAACAAGGCTAGTGCAAACTTAACCAGCCAGCAAGCTACCTTATTAAACACAATAACTAACACGACGAAATATGAATTTACATTGGATATCTAGCTAGACATTTGGCATGTGTTTAAACACAGTGGCTAAAGTACACTAACGTGTCTAAAGACCTTTAACGATGCAGCTATATTGGTCCAGACACTTCCGCCCAAATACGCGAAAGGTCTAGTAGGAACTTACGTCAAAAGTGGCCTTTGTAGCCAATAGTAAAGCGCGACAAATCGGCGACTTGATAATCATTGGCTCAATCGGAAACCATGATCCAACAATCTCACACTCACGCCCACTCGTTACGAGACTTCTGCTACGCGGTTTGTATTCCCCTTGTATTGCAGTAAAAATTTCCAAAACACAATCATTTTGAATTCAGTTCTGTCTCGAGTGTGCGAACTCCACGCATAAACAGAGATAAAAGGACAATCTTTGAGAAAGGTACACTACTGTTAATGGACTGTATATAATAACTTTTTGTCATTAAGATCAAGCAAAAGTAGTATTATTGAATAAATAAAAACAATAGGTATCCAAACGTATTGTGATAATGACGTTTGACAATAGCGTGTTTAAGCAAAGTGTTGCAAGAAAACAATGGATTACAAACACATAAAAATTGTCTGTAAACGTGAAGTTCATCCGTACCAATTCAGCATAGATTTCGGGTGCGGTCGAAAGCTTAGAATTTGATCACCACATTTTTTTATTCTCTTGTAAATTATCACTTGTGCAGTGCAGTCACTGCAGTCCATAGGTATTCTCACAGATTCACCAGTCTAGCTTTTCTGAACGTCATGTTTTTCGGTTATTTAACATAAAGTTAACATAACGTCATGTTTTTCGGTGATTTAGGCCTACTTGAGCACGTACAGTTTGTGTATAGTAGAGCAGTTCCAGCTATCTAAGCATTCACTGCATTACTGATGAATTAACCCATTAGTGGCAAATTTGTTTTTAATTCGTGTTTTAATGTTTTTTCTATCCAATTAATCTAATTAGAAATCGACAAATTAATCGATTATCAAAATGAGTTGTTAGTCGCAGCCCCACTCGCAGAGTCCCCATAATTCAGTTGAGATGTTGAATAACAAGAACCGATGAGTGCTTTGTTTCAAAGCATGAATTTGGTTACAATTACGCAGGGTTGTTGCACAATTTAGATAGAATTTTATAATAACAGATTATTAGAAGAATACCTATGTAAAAGTTAAAATATAATAATACAAATATTGTGGCCTAAGCCACAACAGAAGAACAGAAGATATTGGCCCCTTGAAAGGTAAACAACTACTCTGGGCGAGTCATGAGTAGCTGGCATTCATGTACTTATTAGCATGTTTTATTAATAGCAGGGATATAGAAATAGGAAATGTGCATCAGCCATTTGAGCTGTCAGGATATTTTTTAAACCATCTACATGTTTTGAGAGAGCAAAAGGAACATCCGAATTTTAATGATAAGTGCTTTGAGCAACAACGCATATATTATTAGGTAAAGGCTTTTTACCATATTTTAAAACATTTATCAATTACGAGTACATCTGATTATGAGTATAGGAGTGACAAACGGATATAAGTATACAAGATCAACGCAGCCCTACAGTTGAACCTGCCTGTTATTGAGGCTTATCTGGGTGAGTTCTCTGGTGTGAGTTCAGGTGGCATGGCTGACTAAAACTCTTCCCACACTTATCGCATCTATATGGTTTCTCTCCTATGTGAGTTCTTTGGTGTAATTTCAAGTTGCTAAGATGACTAAAACATTTCCCACATTGATCACAGATATAAGGCTTTTCACCAGTGTGTGTCCTTTGATGTGATTTCAGGTTGCCTTGATGACGAAAGCTCTTCTCACACTGATCACAGATAAAAGGTTTCTGTCCTGTGTGAGTTCTCTGGTGCAATTTCAGGTTACTAAGATGACTAAAAGTCTTCTCACACTGTTCACAGCAATAAGGCTTTTCTCCTGTGTGTGTTCTCTGGTGTAATTTCAGGTTGCTTGGCAGAGTAAAACACTTCCCACATTGAGAACAGCTATAAGGTGGCTTTCCAGTATGAGTTCTCATGTGTACCATCAGTTGGCGGGTTGCAGCAAAACTCATTTCACACCGAGAGCAGCTGTACGGTTTCTCTCCTGTGTGTATTCTCTGGTGTGTTTTAAGTTCTGTTGAAGAACTTAAACTCTTCCCACATTCAGAGCAGTGATGAGGTTTCTTCCCCGAGGGTCTCTGTTGGTGTTTCTTTAGGTGATCTGATATGGAGAGAGTCTTTTCTAACTTGTCTGGACCTTGTTGTTGTTGAAGCACCCCAGAGGATCCACAATTGTCGGGACGGTCTCCTATGTAAAAATTGAAATCAAAATGTCATTAAAATAATTCAGAAGGGTGATAGGGTTGTCATTAGCTAGCTAGCGAACATTAGTTTGCTCAACACAGCGATCATATTTTTAGCAAGTTAGTTGCTGGGAAGCAGGGCATTTTTCGTATTCTTGGTAGAACGTCTCAGCAAGTCCACAAGCCCAGTCCGGCTTCCATTTGAAGCCCAACCCTTACGGTTTTTTAATTCACAAACATTTAATTACGACTAAAAAGCTGGTGTTCCAGGCTCATTTGCGCTTTGCACAATAGCTAGAGGACAATGTTATAAGACAGGTCACTTTGAGACATGAGAATGTCTGATTAGATTATATAAAATGTATGATGCAAATGTATCTATTTTAGGGTCAGTATTTATTTTATTTGTTCAACGAAAATGAAATAACTTACTTTGACGCATTAATTCTCCCTCTCCTCTCATGTTTCCATTCAGCCCCAGTGGTTTCCTGCAGTCCACCAGCCTCACTGACACCCTCTTCAGACCCAACAGTAGGGTCCTACTGACAGAGACACGACCCAGGGACTCAGGGAAGGATGAGCGTGGTAGGATACAGTTGTCCTGGTAACCATAAACAGGGGACAGACGCGTCTCTTTTATGGATGCTGATAGACTGACATACTGAAGTGCTTTACAGAAACATGGTCCAGACCCAAGCCCTAACTAAACCACTGCTGAACCCAGATGGTACTAGTCAAATACCATCTGATGATCTGATCTGGACTCTTCTCTACCTCGTCAGGGTCTTGGGGTTGTTGAGGCTCCACAGAGGATCCAGGATAATCACTTCTCTCTCCTGTAGGAATGACGAGGTCAGACAATGTAGTGAATAGTCAAATGTGATTTCCTCTGTCAAGGGGGAGATAATGTTCTCTTGGGGTTTCCTAGGCAGCTCTACTCGTTGCCAACATGATAACTGCTCGCATTTGATTGCCGTTCTCAAAATAGAGTAAATGTATGAAAAAGTTCATTTTTCAAAAAGTGCATTGCTATAGATTCTCCATCTTTTGAACTTTGAACCTGAATAGGTTTGGTGTATTTCCCAAGTTTGGTGATTGATGAAACAGAAAAGGGTTTACCCTAGCATTCTTTTGTGTGACCCTATGATGATAAAGACATTTAAGAGCAGAAATCTATAATTTTATTTCTGAATGTATTCATAAAAATACCCAAATATAGACAGTACTTGTGTTAATCAGATCTACAGACTCCTCTAATGTGACCGTAATCCCCCCCTCCTTCACTCCAAAAACGGTATCCTTCTCTTTCTTCACTGTCAAAGTCTTGTCCTCTTTCTCCATAAACGCCGCTTCCATTACAAGGACGTCGTTATTTTCTGCTTTCAATGTAACAGCAGCACCATTTACATCGTTCTCTATGGTGACAACATCCTTTTCTTCTTTCTCTTCTTTCACAAAACTCTGTTTAAGCATACAACTGGTCTCCTCCTCTTTAGAAGCAGGGGAATAGCTCATGTTCAGTGGTAGTTAGGGTTTTCTTGCTATTCTTTAACCGACTCTGTATTGACCTGCGTAAACTAGCTAAAAACAACAAAGAAAATATATCGGGTAGCGATAAATGTGTTAAACAGTGACTCATATTTACGTATAAATAACATATTTCCCTATTTTTGCCAAAAACAATCGAAGTGGCTGAATAATAGAACCGTGCATTTGAAGCGTCTACGTCCATTACATTACACGTCACCGTGGTAGCTCAACCTGAAAGAAACACAACCCACCTGTTGCCTGGAGTTGGTTGATATTCCCAAATGAAACATTGTTCCCGGGTCGTCGATCAATTTACGTTGACTTGTTATCTCCTTGTACTTTAGGTCAGTGACATACGGAAAATCAACTTGAAATGACGTACGGAGCAGGCAACGGTATTTATTTCAGAAATGTCTGGTAATCTTCTGCCCCTAACGTCGTTGTAAATCCGTAAAAGCGGGTGTTCGTCGACAAAATATTTTTTTTCTTTAAAAGGTAACTGGAAAATGGTTTTAGTTTGTACGGTGTCTCACCATCAAACTGAACCAGAAACAATTGCAAGAACTCTTTCTGCCAGGGTTTCTTTTCTGTCACGGAGGATTACATCTAGGTGGTATCCCCAGAAACACACATATATGCTCCCTCACTCCCTGCAATAGAGGTGAGCAAATACCTTTTGGGTTTGGCTAAAACCCTCAAAAGGTAATCCTTAACTAAAACCTCTACTGATATAGTACAATAACCTTAGTTTATGTTCCTTTATTCTCAGAAACCAAGGATCTCAATCGAACGAACTAACAGAAGCAAACATCCTTAATTGATGAACGAATCTAAAAACCTGTGAATACAATTAAGAACCTCAGTTAAAACTACATGAACATTGGTTAACACAGAAAACCAGTTGAAATTATAATTCAATGTTTATTCAACATCCCACCATTCAGAGTTTCAGGTTTTTAATATACACATTTTCTATGTTTATGTTGTCTTTCTCAAGCCTTGATTTAAGACAACCTAAATACAACCCCGTTTGCAACGAAGTTGGGACGTTGTGTATAATGCAAATGAAAACCAAATCCCAATATTTAATTGACAATTTATCAAATGTTGAAACTGAAAAATGTAATTGTTTTTGGAATAATACATGCCCATTTTTTATTTGATGCCCGAAACACATTTAAAAAAAGTTGTTTAGGATGTTTCCCATTGTGTTGCATCACCTCTTCTTTTAACAATACTCTGCAAGCATTTGGGAACTGAGGAGACCAATCGCAGTCGTTTTGAAAGTGAATTGTTTTACTCACCTGTTGCCAATTAAACAAATGAGTGGCAAGATGTTCCACCAGATGTTCTTGTTGTCCTTCCGTCCCAACGTTTTAAAACGTGTTGCTGGCGTCCAATCCAAAATGGGAATGTATTTTCCCAGAAACATGAACATTTTCAACATTTACTATGTTGTCTATGTAATATTTGTATAAATTATTTGCACAGCGCCTTATTTTAATAACAAGAAAACCTTATAAATGTATAGTAGTTTTACTTCTACCCCTTATGCTGAATCGGGTCTAACAAAGATGCAGAATTCAGAAACAAAAACAAAATTCATTACAAACAACTCCAAATTCTATTAATTACTACCAAATCTACTAACACATGAGATTATACTTGCCAAAATATGTTAGACTGAAATCACACTTCTAATGTAAGAAATTAAAAAACAGTATAACATACAGTGTATAAATGGGTGTTGTGATTATATAAAATCAGAAATATCAGATCAGCAAAAGATCAAACAAATTTCCTTCATCCTTGTTTTCTCTCAGAAAAATCTAAATGTTGTTCATTATTTTGATTTTACACAGAAAATAATACATCTAACCCTTAATTAAAGTGGATCTGTTCAATGATGAAATTGAAATCATAAAGCAATTACCTAATTTATGCAATATTGATGAATGCACCCCTGGTGTGTGCAAACTGATAAATATTCCCAGATCCTTATGTTGATTTCATCCAACCAAAAGATCTACCCTTTGTGGACTCTCTGGTGTGATGCCAGGTTGGTTGAGGTAGTAAAACTCTTTCCACAGTCTGAGCACCAGTAAGGTTTTTCTCCAGTGTGGGTACGCTTGTGACTTATCAGGTTGCCTAAGAAAGCAAACCTCCTCTTACACCGATCACATCGATAAGGTTTCTCTCCTGTGTGGGTTCTCTTGTGTGATGTTAGGCTGCTTGAAGTGTTAAAGTTTGTTCCACAGCTGAAGCAGTGATAAGGCTTCTCTCCCGTGTGTGTTCTCTCATGTATTTTCAGTTTGTCCAAACGAGCAAAACTCTTGACGCACTTGGAACAATGGTATGGTTTCTCCCCACTGTGCACCCTCTTGTGTAAATTCAGGTTTGTTGACCGAGTGAATCTTTTCCCACACTGATCACAACTATGAGGCTTCACCCCTGTAGTTGTTCTCTTGTTTATTATTTCTTCACTTGAGGTCATAAAGCTTTTCTCATGGTCAGAGTTTGAATGAGATTTCTTCCTAGTAGGTTTCTGCTGGTGTTCCTTCAGGTGTTCTGATCTGGAGTGACTCTTCTGTGCTTTGTCATCATGATGTTTTTGAGGTTTCCCACGATATTTACGTCTCTCTCCTGTGTGACAAAATCAGATGGTTAACTTCTCACCTCCTGTTATTCCAACCCAATCTGGCCTGAGACCAACTCAACATGGACTTTCAGTTAAAAAACATATTTAACATATCAGTTATTTAGTTAACAGCCTGAAGGTGGCTTGATATTCTTTAACAGTTTATCTGGGAAAAATGGCCAGTTACTAAGGCCACAACACATGGAAATATTGTTTACTCATCCTGATCTGTCAACCTGCTTTTTTTTTTTTTTACAATGGACTGTACAGTACAAATATCTGAAACAAAACTACAACTTACTTGGATGCGTCAAATCTCCTCGCATGTTTCCATTCAGCCCCAGAGGTTTCCTGCAGTCCACCAGCCTCACTGACACCCTCTTCAGACCCAACAGTAGGGTCCTACTGACAGAGACATAACCCAGGGACTCAGGGAAGGATGAGAGAGGAAGGATACAGTTGTCCTGGTAACCAAAAAGAGACAGACAAACATCATTATTATGGATGAAGACTAGACTGTCATGTATTGGTCTATAAACACCTGGTCCAGACCAACTGTATAATAGAACCAGACGGGTTGTATAATAGAACCAGACCGGTTGTATAATAGAACCAGACGGGTTGTATAACAGAACCAGACGGGTTGTATAACAGAACCCGACGGGTTGTATAATACAACCCGACGGGTTGTATAATACAACCAGACCGGCTGTATAATACAACCAGACCGGCTGTATAATACAACCTGACCGGCTGTATAATACAACCAGACCGGCTGTATAATACAACCAGACCGGCTGTATAATACATCCAGACCGGCTGTATAACACAACCAGACCGGCTGTATAACACAACCAGACCGGCTGTATAATACAACCAGACCGGCTGTATAATACAACCAGACCGGCTGTATAATACAACCAGACCGGCTGTATAATACAACTAGACCATGCTGTACCAACATTATTATGGGGAGAGACTCTTCTCTACCTTGTCAGGACCGTGGAGTTGTTGGGATTCCCCAGAGGATCCAGGATAATCCTGTCTCTCTCCTGTGGGAATGAAAAGCTCAGACAATCAATGTAGATAATGTTTAAATGCTATTAAAACTTTATAGATTGCTCTGTCCAGAAGCCTTTCTCAACCCAGCTCTGTGAGTCAGTGCTACTAAATGGCAACGTCTAGTTGCCTTTACGCAACTATGGTTCACACACGAAGCTACAACATCATATGTAACAATCACATCCATTTTTAAATAGTAACCATGGGGAACCCTTAATGCA